>JACDRQ010000388.1:0-56068 GCA_013841215.1 Hycleus cichorii
AATAATTTAATTTGCCATCCGGTTTTAGACCGAGAATATGTAACGCAACCGTTATTGTTTTAATTAGAGCTTCTTGTTCCATGTTAAAGTGTCTGAAAGCTACTGAAGTCAATTGTCTCCTACTTCATTAGTATTATTATAAATTTAATAGAACATATTAATTTCTATCGATTTTAATTGGAGCTCCAATAGTAAAAGGACAAGTATGTATATGCAATTAGACAAGAAATTCACGTATTATTCTCCTTGTCTTTTTAGAGAATATCGACAGTATTGCATAAATATTAAATTTTAATAACATTTCTGTGAGATATAGACCATATATTTCACTTACATTATAAATTTAATCTACACTTTATTCGTGTAAAGTTTCCACGGATTAAAATATTAACATGCGTTAGTTAATTAACGATTCAAACATATCGATTAAATTTTCAAGTTTCATCCAATTATTTTTATTTTTATTTTATTTATTTTATGAAGAATAAAAAATTAAACTTTATTAATTAAGAACCAATTTTGTGATTCTGAAAATTCCATCTTATGAAATATTTTAAATCATCGACAAAATCAATAAGCATGATTGTTCACAGCAAAAATTCCAATAGAATAGAAATTATTCAAAATTACCCAATTACATCGTATTAGAACAGATATTCTAAAATGAATCGAATCCACCCTTCTTCTATTAAAATTAGATGCTGCATTGCTACAACTATAATTTTCTATTGAATTGCCGACAGAAATTGATATATCTTCGCATTACAATAAATTTATAATCAGATAAAGAACGTGTAAATAGTAGAAAAATTATTGGAAATCTTTGAAATCGTTCATGATGCAACTCGATAGAGTTATCCAGTTTTTTTTAACACACTTCTTAAACGTTCTTGGTATTAAATCAAATGGAGAATTGAACTATTTCATAATTACTTCGATATTTCTACCGCTGGTTGTTGTCTTATATTTGGCAATCTATCTACAGATCAATGGTAATGTTGGTGTCGAAGAATTTACAAATTGTGTTGAAACAATTATTACTTTCTTACATGTAAGCATTAACTTATATTACTTGGTAAATTTTCTATGATTGGATTTTCGGAGATCAGTAAATATTTGATTTTTATTGCAAATTATCGCCGCTTCAATTTATTAGTGCAAGTTGGAAGATTTGTTTACAATTAGTGAATTCGATGACAATCTGAATGAGTTGTACAAAAATGGAATCACTAGAGTTGTTTATTTTGTAAAAACCTTAATTCCATTACAGTTTCTAGTAATTATCGTACTGACCGATTTTATTTAATCAGCCAACATTTGTCTTTTATATTCCAAACTGGATATCAGGTAAATTATCCATAATCTATAATATTGTTACAGTTTTAATAGTTGGTGTGATTATTTTAATATTTGATACTCTTACATTTACACAGATTTCATTGTTAACATTACAAATGAAGGTACTCAATAAGAAAATCACTAATTTGGAAATTGGAACTGTTAGTCTTACATGGATTGAAAAATTGGGTTACAGCTCATAATAATTTTTACAGGTAATCCAATAAATTTAGGAAATACTACAAATTGACAATTTTTAGTTATTTTAAATCATTCAATTCGGTAGCAAGATGTGCAATTTTCATACAAACGATTCTTTTCGTAATTCCAATGCCTTTCGACTGCATTTTGCCATTAATGGAGCCATTTTTTTTTAATCGTCTAAAATCATTAGCATAGGTATATGCAAGGAATTATTTTACAATTATTCATGTTCTACTGCTGGCCAGCATCGAAAGTAACAGAAGAAGTAATTGTTAATAATACACTTTTTATTAATAGATTTTTTAATTTTTTAAGAATTTTGATAACGCATCTAATACTCCATTTGAAATCTACGATCCTCCATGGTATGACAGCTCAGAAATGTTTATTGATACGTTTACAACGTGCCGTTATACCCGTTGGCAATTGTTAGATTTTTATTGATATCTTATCTTCTTATTTAATATTAGATTTACAGGCTTTTAAAGAATCGTATTCTTACTACACAGCATTACAAGCTGTTCAGTAAATATATGATTAAATTTATCGAAAGTTTATAAAGAAGTAGTCATAACATTTAAATATTAAATATGACTATTTCTTTATAAACTTTCGATAAAGCTCATAAGATTTCGTGTTCAAGAAGAAAGTAAAGATTATATGAAAGAATAGTCAGATTTAGTAGCAAATTTTAATGTAAATTATTAATTTAAAATTGATTTAGTTCTCCCCCGTTTCATTCATTTGAAAATTTCAATTATTGTGTTAAAAAGTGGTATACAATTTAACAAAATTCCATCACAATTATAAGCAGCTCTCTATTAAATTCTGTAATGAGACTCAGTTTTTTCGTACGTTTATTAATAAATCTGTTCTATCTTTGAATTTTCTTTGTCATTTTAATAAATAAGCTAAATTAAAACATTTAAATTTTATTCAACTTGCCGATATAATAAAACTGATGAACATAATTACGGTAAGATCGATAAGAATTAAAGATTAAAATTAAACAAGCGAAATTATTCATATATGTATCCTTCTTCTTCTAACTGCATTAAAATCAATAGAAATTTACAGTAGGACACGTGTTGGTTTTAATAAATCGAACATTAGATAATGGAGACAACTTTTCTCTAATTTTGCTACATGAAAAATTGATTAGTTCTATGATATTATCTCCAATTTTTTTTTCAACTAATTTGAACATGAATCAAAGGTCAATTTTAAATCAAATGAAAACCTAACGAAATTTATTATTTTCTTATTTTTATGGTTGTTGGAAATAGAATTTGATCTCCATTTAAAATTATTTCAAGTTTTTATTTTAACTGTAAACAATCCACAGGTTGATGGGATTTTAAATGCTACAATTATCAGAGAAAACACGCATACATTTTATATTCATTATAATTTAATAAATAGTGCAATCTAACAAACAGTTTATTGGTTTAGTGTTACATTTTAAATTCTAATAGATTCTACTTGCTGTTGTCTATTAAGCATATTTATTAAGAGAATTTTAACTAGAGATAATAGCAAATTCTACTAACAATGCAAATGAAATATATTTAATTCTAATTACTTGTGATATTTAAAATTTCGCCACTACTCTTCAGTGTACACCTGTTTGATAGTTTGTAATGCTGTAAAATAGGAATATGAAGCTTTGAAAGCCTGAAATTTCAACAAGTTTACAAATCCAATCAAAACAAACGTAGTCTATACTTACGTTTGTGAATAATTCCATATTAACAACGACAATATTACCAACACAAATTACCGTCTCTCGCTGTAGACGTGTCATTATTATCAATAAACTTTTTTGTATTGATAATGGTGCTTTATACCATGGTGTATCGTAGAAATAAAATAACGTATCTGTAGCCTTTAAAAAACAAAAATTAATAATAAAATATATTATAAGAGAATGTTACAATTAATTACTTCTTCGGTTAATTTTGATCCTGGCCAGCAGTAGAGAATAAACAGTTCTGTTAGAAGTGCTAGTAGATAAACGAAGGATTTTACTTGACTGGCGAAATCGTCCGCTCGATTAACAAGTAAATGTAGTTCAAATGACATAGAAACAATGAAAATACAAACTTCTAATAGAACTGTCCAACGAATCATCGAATTGAGTATTTTAAAATAACTGAAATGAGAAATTATTGAATTCTAAAGAATTATTGAAATTGATTAATCACCTGTAGAAAAAAATGTGAGCTTTAACCCACTGTTTTATTTTACATGCAACTAACCCATCATTAAAATCTTGTCCAATGCCCAAATTTGCGATTTTCTGATTCAAAATTTTCATATACAGCGTTAAAAGAGAAATAAAAATAAAGGAAAATGTGTCCAACGTTAGGACAATAAAAGTGCCTAATATTACTACAATGTTGCAAAAAATCAATGATATCCATGTAGGGACCCATTTTGGAACATAAAAGGCATAGGTTAGCTCTTTAGATAATGTCGGGCCTGTTATAGCAACAACCACTGCTGCGGAGACTAAAATAATATACGATCGTACAATGATTTTAATTCTTCTTATTTCTGCTTTATATAAACAATACAAATTTTCATCCAAATCATTCGTTACAAACATATCTTTTGCTTGTTCGATTAATAAATAAACTTTTTGACAATTAATTATCAAAATCGTATACTTAATAAGTGTCTAAAAATTAAAAAGAGTTCTAATTCTGCCAAATATTGTTTTGTTTTATTACTTACATGAGTGAATGTAATAATTGTTTCGACACTGTTCGTGAAATCTTTATAAGTAATACTACCATCATTAAAAATTAAATAAACACTCAGACCGATAATGACAATTAACTGAGCGAAAATTAATAAAATTCGAAAATAATTTAATTTGCCATCCGGTTTTAGACCGACAACATTCAACGCGTATGTTAACATTGTAATCATTTTTTGTTGTTCCATGTTGGAGTGTTGGCGAGCAACTGAAAAATTGTATCTTCTGTTTATAAGTTGTCACAAGTTTAGCACATCATCATTTATCGATTTCAATACAAGATCCAATAGGACAACTACACATAAGCAATTATTAGGGGAGAGATATAATACTTCTTTTTGTTTTTTGAAAATATCGATTCTATTGCAAAAACTTTAAAATAAGTATTGACCCATTTGTTTCGTCCCTATGGAAATTGCAAATTTAAACATTGCCGAAGTTTTTAATCAGGGCTGCCGCGTGCAGGTGTGCAGGTTGTGCACCGCACTAGGGGGCTTATCAAGGGGGCGGCGGCATTCCGTTCACAATTATATAAAATATCATTGATTTGCAGGGGGTGGGGGCGGTTTTTTAAGTTTTGCAAAAAAACGGTTTGTATACACCCAGCGACGCTGATTTTAATGATGAGTTAGTTGCATGTAAAATAAAACAATGGGTTAAAGCTCATATTAAATTCTTCACGTAATTTGAACAATTTTAAAACTTTATTATAATTTATAATAGAATTATTTTTTCTCCACTATTGGCCGTCATCGAAATTAACCGAAGAAGTAATTATTATTATAGTATTCCCTAATAACAAAGCCGGAACTCGGATTTTTACCGCCCGTGGCAAGATACTTTTTTGCGCCCCCATATGCAAAATATTTTTAACAAAGTTAGCAAACATTTGCGCCCCACCCTAGNTTTTAACAAAGTTAGCAAACATTTGCGCCCCACCCTAGTTCCGGCTCTGCCTAATAATGGATAAATTTATTTGTTGATGTTTTTTAAAGGCTCCAAATACTTTGTTCTATTTCTACGATACACCATGGTATGATGCACCATTATCAATACAGAAAAGTTTATTGATAATTATGACACGTTTACAGTGGGAACTGTAATTTGTGTTGGTAATACTGTAATTGATATTAGGAAATTACTCACAAATGTTGGTGGAGATTTATCACGTTTTTATTAAGATTCTAATTCTATTAAAACTTCAGACATTTAAAGCTGCATCTACTTTGAAAAGTGATATAAAAGTGGTATATTTAAATAAAATCAATTAATTAAAAATTATTAGACGCACGATTACGATTTTAAACAACAATACAGTTTATAAATGCACAATTTACTCAATTACCACTTGTTCTATGAAAATAAAAAAAATAATTCGTTCAAGTGATGTATGTATTTATAATTACCACTCTAATAAAATTTTCTCTGCCTTTAATATAAATCAAAACTCTCAGATAGCTATAGCAAAGGTTTCATCTGGACATTTACAAGGGCGTTTATATATTTTCAAGCTACTTCAATTATAATTGGGGCAACGTAATTGTAATTCCCTACTCGAAATATCCCCAAATTACTGCCTCGAAAGTTGAATAATTGCCATACAACATTAAATTGGATATTTTCGCAAATTATCGATTATATAAGACTACAGTATGAGCAGTTTAGGGTTAATTCCAATGAATAATTCTATTAATTAACCAAATATTCGAAATTTTATCTTCGTATTATAAAGCATGTAAACTATGTCCAAAAAACTGTATTCATCCATTTCCTATTCTTTTTACAAGTTCACAATAAATTTTTAATGCGTAAATGTTAGAGTAGAATATGGGTGTATTTCCACCGTTTAAAAATTCTACTGAAAATTTAAAATTTATACAATAATACATGTTGTCTGTGCTTTGTGAAAACGAAAACTATATTTTGTATGTAATATAATTACACCTTAGCATTTTCGATTCTAGTGTCCATTATAATCAAGCCAAATTAATAATTTACAGTTATAACAACTAACAAAGAGATGATTTCTATTCCACTTTGAACATTTTAACATGAAAAAAATCACACCAAAAATTCAATCGTTTAAATAATTAGTAATATTTGCATTTTTGATGGTTACCTCGAATTCAACGATCTATTTATTTATGAACTTATGAAGAACAAAGTGTTAAACCGGCAATTTTCAAACTGGCTAAAAAACTATTAATATGACGTCACGACAAACACGAAGATTGTAATGATTCTACAATCCTTTATGTCACTGATGTATCTTGGTGTTTACCAGAAAATTCTAGGGACTTCTCCATTACCAACATAAACGTTTGACGCATAAGGTTGTTGTTTAACCTCATATTTTATCGTCAATTATTCGTTAACAATGGGAAATTAATAAATTAATTTCGACAATTAGGAAATATCAACTAAAATGTCAAATGATGGATCTGTTATTAAGGTAAATATTAATTTTCGTTTCGTTTATTATAAATAGAATTTGTAAACATTTTAGCGATATCGTCGTGAAGACGGTAAAGGCAATTCTGAATCGGACGACGACAATTACGTCCCTTATGTTCCGATTAAAGAACGTAAAAAACAAAAATTAATGAAATTAGGCCGTTTGGGACAAATTAAAGATTCCGAATTGAATAAACCGAAATCATCTAGTGAGAACGAAACGAATGATGATGATGAAGAGGACGAGATGTGGGGGCGTAAAAACAACATTTCTCTATTAGATCAGCACACGGAATTGAAGAAAATCGCCGAAGGTACACGATTTAAATAAATTTAAACGCAAATTAAAACAATTTTTGGAACTATTTTAGCAAAGAAAGTCAGCGCCGCCGAACGCCAATTGAAGAAAGAAGAAGAAATCTTGGAGATTGTGGCGGAAAAAAAGGCTCTTATGGGTGTTTCCGAATTGGCTAAAGGCATACAATATAGTGATCCAATCAAAACAAGGTAATTCGATAAAATAATCGAAATTTGATAATTATTTAACGATAATTCTAGTTGGAGACCACCGAGATATATTTTAGAAGCCCCCCAAAGTCGACATGAGAAAATACGGAATGAATTACGGATTCTAGTAGAAGGTGACGATATTCCAGCTCCGTTAAAATCGTTCCGTGAGATGAAATTAAACGAGGCTATTCTAGCCGGTTTAAAAGAGAAGAGGATTAAGAAACCAACTCCGATTCAAATTCAAGGCATACCGACAGTGTATTAGTCTCAGTTTTATTAACGTTTCTAGTATTGATTCAAAATTTAGTCTTTCAGGTAGAGATATGATCGGGATTGCTTTCACCGGTTCAGGAAAGACTTTAGTATTCGTATTGCCGTTGATAATGTTTTGTTTGGAACAAGAAGTTAAGTTACCTTTTATCAAAAATGAGGGTCCTTATGGTTTAATTATATGCCCGTCGAGGGAATTGGCGAAACAAACGTTCGATATTATTCAGTTTTTTTGTGATTATTTACGTAAATATCGTATGCCGCAAATTAAATGTTGTTTAGCCATCGGCGGTGTACCAGTATCGGAGGCTTTAGATACAATACAAAAGGGGGTGCATATTATGGTAGCTACACCGGGTCGTTTGATGGATATGTTGGAGAAGAAAATTGTTAAATTCTCCGTTTGTCGGTATTTATGTATGGATGAAGCTGATCGGATGATTGATTTAGGCTTTGAAGAGGACGTACGGACGATTTTCTCGTATTTCAATGTAATTTCGTTTAAAATTTGTCAAAGTCTATTCATTAAAGTAAATTTGTGTGTAGGGTCAAAGGCAGACGTTATTATTCTCCGCAACAATGCCGAAGAAAATCCAAAATTTCGCTAGATCAGCTCTAGTAAAACCAGTTACAATTAATGTAGGCCGTGCCGGTGCTGCTTCAATGAATGTCATACAAGAGGTCGAATATGTAAAACAAGAAGCAAAAATCGTCTATTTATTGGAATGTTTACAAAAAACACCACCACCAGTTTTAATATTTGCTGAAAAGAAACAAGACGTCGATGCCATTCACGAGTATCTACTTTTAAAAGGTGTAGAAGCTGTTGCTATCCACGGGGGAAAAGGTATTTGTATATTTCTAGAATCTCGCTACATGAATTGTTGGATTATTGGATTGTTTAGATCAAGAAGAACGATCACGTTCGGTTGAAGCGTTCCGTAAACATGAGAAAGACGTTCTTGTTGCTACCGATGTGGCGTCGAAAGGTTTAGATTTTCCCGATATTCAACACGTTATCAATTACGATATGCCTGATGATGTGGAAAATTACGGTAATTGGTCAATTTATTAAAATTTTCGATACAATATAAAAATTATCTTATAGTTCATAGGATTGGTCGGACAGGTCGATCACATAAACAAGGTCTAGCGACGACATTTATAAATAAATCAACAGATGAATCAGTTTTGCTCGATTTGAAACATTTATTAATGGAAGCTAAACAGAAAGTGCCGGCATTCTTGAGTGAATTATGTTCGGAGAATGAGAAATATTTGAATTTGGGCGATGAGAGGGGTTGTAGTTATTGTGGTGGTTTAGGGCATCGTATTACTGATTGTCCGAAATTGGAGGCGCTACAAAACAAACAAGCCTCGAATATTGGACGACGCGACTATCTCGCTAATACTGCGGCTGATTATTGAAATTTTCCACAATTCTGTTTTATTTTATTTGCTTAATAACAACCTTTATTCAAAATTGTTGTCATTGTGTTTCATTGTGAAGACGTATCCTTGAGAAATTGAATAAATTTATAAAGTAGATGAGAATATAGTGTCATGAACGTAAACAGCGTCAGGGTCGGACTTGTGAACTTCTGCGTCGTTACATTCGTTATAGTAACAAATAATGAATTCAGAGATTAAATATTCTTAATTATTGCTGTTATTGTACAAAACGGCCAAATACGGTCCTGGGTGTCCCAATTTCGTGAAATTCGAAAACACCAATCTGATAACTTATCAGTTCGCCACAACACAGTCAATAGACTATCCCATGAAATATCCCAAACGTTACTCATTAACAATATTGGATGGAATAATAAGAAAATTTCATGAGAAATATGAATAATGTTAAAAAAATTCAATTACACAAATCCAAATTCGATTTTTCCCCTGTTTGATTGGACAAAGATTAATTACCAGGTGTGTTCCATTGAGACAAATAGTGAGTCAATATTGAACAAAAAGAAAATTTTTGAATTTAAATTTTGCCGCAATTTCCAATAAACTCTGCCTATTTTGTTTACAGAAATAACCACCGATATCGCATTCTTTTAAATACGTAAATCCGATGGAATTTTTCTTGTGTAAAACCGCCAAATTATCGAAACTACACTCCGTTATTCAAGTGTTCATTGGCAAAATTTGATCCAATCACGTTCAAGCCCGCTTCAAGCTGTACAAATAATCAATAGAAGATTATCGGAATTATTTGTGTGAAATTTTGCGAATTTTCAATAAAATACACGCAATGGACAAACACAAATATTATATTTGTTGATTTGTTTGTTTAGTTGTTGTTAATTGTAGATTTTTGATTTGATTTCATGGAAATTTGGTGTTTGTGTATTGGTCTTACTTGTACCTCAATATAGTTTGCAAGTTTTCCGCTAGAGGGCTACAAGTAAATATTTGAGATTCCAATCATACCAGAATCGCAGGTTTGACCGAAATGTCAAATTCTTCGCACAGTTTTGCTTGTTAGTTTGTAACGAAACGGCATTAAAGAATTAATTTTTTCTCTGGCCTATCATAAATTTCAATCAATTAAAAATTGATTAATTGGCAGTGCTGGTTCGATTTTATCAAATAAAATTGTCGGTAAGTGTGTTGGCTGTTAAAAGAGGGTTGAAAATTCCTTATTGCACGTGATTATTGTATTGATTTTCAAGGGGTGGAATTTAATGATTTTTTGGTTTTATTATGGTCGATTTCTTTGGGAATTTGTATGATTTCAATTGAATAAAACGATAAACATGAAGTTTGTTCGTTTTAAATTCCGAATCTATTTGGGAAAAATTGATATTCAGAATAAATTACAATCGATTTGGCTTTTCAACCATCAATAGATTATTGTTTGTTTTAAATTTAGTCGACCCAGTAATTTTTTTGTTGACAACAATTGTTTGAATGGAATTTGAAATATTTTTATTATTGAGGTCACTGTTTTCCCCAATTTTTTTTCTCCTCTTGTTCCCAAATCATTTTATTGTACATTGTTCTCTTTCACATTCCTCAACAATATCCGTCTTGAAAACAGATCAATTAATTTATTGATAATAATGGGGGGAATAACGGAGGAATTTGAGATTGATTGGGTAAAGATAAATGAAATACAAAACATATCCGATTAAAATGTGTTACATCATTCCAACTCTACTCTCTTTGGACAACAAACAAAATTCCAATGGTTTTGATTACACAGAGTACGTCGAAATTCGTTTTCTGTTCTCGTATTCTCAACGATGAATTTTTACCAAATATTTGTCGTTTTTTAAATTGGGAAAATCCTTTGTCGATACAACATTGTATGCCCCTTTCTCAACACATCTGCTCAACATGTGCAACAGAAATGCACCTTATTTCTAAAGAAATATGTAACGGCAGATGGTATTTTTCCCCTTTAGACAATTTGTTAGCGAATCCTCAATAAATTTCTGTTATTTGAAGAATTATTACGATTGTAATTGAATTTTTATAATCAATCATTGCAACGATTTTACAAATAAAGGCCATAAAGGCCACATATTATTCCATATAAATAAATTGATTTTTGAATTAAATTCATTGAATTCTTCGATTAAATATTGGAAATTGTTTCAGCCATGGATGGTGGAGAATCTCCCTTAGAAGTGCTCTCTAGAGCTGCCACAATGGTACAAGAAACCCAACAAGCTTTAATTAATGCAGGTTTGTATCTACTTATATGTTTACAGATCAGTTAATTTAAAACTATTTCTAATTATTTATAAATTTTAAAAACGAACAATTAAGGAAAAAACTCTAATTTAAACTAACAATTATTGGTACGTCACGGTCTTGCTCTTGGTACTTGTTTCAAGGAATTGCCCTCATTTAAACACAGACATACGTTTTTTTTCTCCATTTTTAGAATACTAACAAATAAAAATATAAGTTTATTATTTTAATTTTTGAGGTCGTAAGTGAATCATTTAAACAAAATAGAAAAGAATAAAAAAACCTTTTATAAATCATAAATATCCACAAAAATACCAAATTTATTAAGATTTTTTAGTGATATGTTCGTAAAATTGTAGGTAGACAATTTTTGAAATAGAAGGTCATAAAAATTACGACAATAGATATTGTAATTTTGGTCTATTATAGAAAGTGTCCAATTGTTTTTGTGTGCGATATTCGTTAAAATTTATCGAAAAATTCAAGCCTATCAGTCGCAAAATTTTAATGAATTCTTTTAAAATTTGATAATAGTCCAGCGGAAAAATTTGATATAATTAACTAGATTATGAAGAATTATAATTAATTCCTTTATATTTTTCAAGTTCTTCCTCTATAAACTTGTAATTTTGTTTAAATTTCCTGGAAGTCGCGAGGGTAATGTTCTTTAAAAAATAAATTAAAACATTCCACCGGTCGAAGCAAATTATTTTAATTTTTAATAGAAAATAATTGGTATTTCTTGTAATTCTTGAAAAATTCCGAATAGAATTTCAATTTTTCTTGCGTTTTGCATCACTTGATCTGTTTTCAGTTATTTTCAGAGGTTTCAAGCTCGCTTTATTGTTAATTTCAGTCTGTAAAGCTCCTTGTGTTATTTAGGTTTGTTTAAGGATAATTTCATTGAGTCGAGTTTAGATAAAAAATCTTGAAATTTTATTACATTTTTCCGCATTTGTCTTATCTGTTTATTTTTTGGAGTAATATAATTTTTAATTAAAAAAAAATCGGTCAAAAAGAGATTAAATTGTGTTAAAATTATATTTTTAACGCGTAGCATTTTGCAATCGAATATAAATCGATCTTAATGAGAGAGAGCTTGAATTTTGGTCTTTAAAAATTCAAAAAAATCCAAATATTTGCATTTTCGATAATAAATATAATTCATCGTTTTCTATAAACATGAAATTCACCAAAACTGATACGAAAAAATATGGATACCCCAACATCTATACGGAAGTTGATTTATTATCATGTTTTCCAATTTCATAATTCGCATGATATAATTTTAGAAAAACAACAAAAAAATCTTCGCGAATCGAGAAGAAAAAATTGCAAATATTTGGCACCGACAACGATACGAACTTGAAATTGTCTCTCTCTTTGTTTCGTTAAAATACCATAAATTTCGGTTAAAATAAGGCAGCAAAAATGTGATTTCAACGTTAAATATTTATTGTTTATACAAAGTTACGCCACTGGCTATATCCGGATTTAATAAAATATAATTTATTTATTTTATATAGAGTAGTTAGGGATTGTGTGGAGTTTATTTATTGCTTTCAGGATCAAATCGAATGGAATGCGTGAAATTTTCAACTATTTAACATCATTACGTTTCATAAATAAATAATCTTTTAAACACACCTACATCATATTTATTTCGTTATACAAAAGGTACAATAATCGAGAAATTTATAATTTCACATAGTTTTCTCAAACAAAACAAAACAGAAAATGCCTGCTATTTATGAAAGATTCAAGTTGTGAAGACCGGCTATTATATAGAACTTATAATGTACGATAAGAACTTGAATTTATCCCCCGCTATTTTACCTTGACCTCATCATGTACAATTTTCTTGTAGTTTGCAATAAATACTACAATTTACTAACAATAAAAAAACTTTTTAAACAAATTAATTAGTCAGGTTTTCAATTAATGATGAATACAGTCATGGATGTTGTCAGTACAGATTCGTTCTTGAAATATTTCGAATTCCATTCAATTTATTGAGACACGTTTTTTCTTGACAATAATTAGAAAAATAATTTAATTTATTTAATTAAATTGAGACATTTGTCATTTTCTTATATAAACTTGATTTATTTTTACGTTAATCGTATTTCTGCACACTTACGTTTTGTTGCTATAATAAAATGGATCAAAATGGGTATATTTTTTATTTTAATTGTGTGTGAAAATTATTATTGCCAAATTTATGAATTTTAATTTTATAAACAACATCATAGATAATTTAAACAATAAATAAGTTGGTTGTTTATTTCCTTGATGATTGTTGTTATTGTGATCATCTAGTTCTAGGTAATTTTATTTATTATTTTATTTATTTAATAACGTATTAAAAAACTGGAAAAACAAATCTTGGTACATTTCTTCCAAGAAAACTTATATTTTCATTTTTATGTGGAAATTGCTTTCAAAAATCGTTGATGTTCAAAATTTCATTGAAAATAAGTCAATATTATGGAAATTTCGGTAAAGTCATGTTGACTAAAATAAATTCGATGTACTATACTTTAACAATATAATTTTTGGAAACTATATTTATATAAAATTCGTCACTTTGTTATTAGAAGCCATATTATAAAGTGTGTTTATTCTAGTTTGATCGACTTTTAAGTGTTGCGTATTTTGTATATTTGGCTCTATCCTAGCGAATTTTGCGTTTCAAAAGCTCCCCCTCAAAAATTGTTGGTTTAAATTGTTGTCTAAACTTGTTGAAATCGTCTACTGCTCATAATGCAGCTTATTTAACAGAAAGTCATTTATTTCTTTATTTAGAGCGGAAGATGGGGCCCTGAAACGCATTTTATTTTTGTCTAGATTTATTAAATTCTTACACGAGTACTATATGACACTTATATTCAAGTTAAGTTGACAAAGTAGCAGTAGTTTGACTGTAGTTTATTATTTTTGAATATTGTTGATAAAACTCAACATTAGCTACGGTCTAGTTTCACATAATATTATCGGTATTGTAATAAATAACAGCGAACACTTTATTTTGTTAACAATAATAATATAAACTTTTAAACATTAAATAAACGTACTAAACCGGAATTAATAAATATTGACAATTATTAGGATGTCCTAAAATGGAATAGATGTTGACTTCCGATTGTTAAAACGTTTATTGAATAAACTATTAAAGTTATTTCTTTTTCAATGATTTGCCTAACATGAAAATTTCTAATATGCAAAATCAGTTTATTTGATTAAATTTTATAATTATCATTGTTTCTAAAATTAAAAGTATTTCGTCAATTATTTCCTAGGAATAAAAATTCAAAAGAAACAAATTGATAGTCAGCACTATTGCAATTGATTTTTTAGCCACAATTCTAAGATAATGAGATCACAATTTTACATCATTTTTGTTCTACGAAAGATCAACAACAATGAACAGTGGCGCAGATTTGTTAATTTAAGTCTTATTTCAAAAAAATCGCGAGTCTCTCGATAAATAACTAGAACATCTTTCAAGATAATCGATTTCTCAACATTTAGAAATGATTTTTTGGAAATATTTCAAATTGTTTCATTCAATATTCATATGAAATATCTTCTACGCCTGTGATGTTGATGGTGGTGGTCTTTGTCTTTAAGTGTCACATCTCTCCTTAGGAAAATCATCAGTATAATAACCGACCTTGCTATATTTACTACTTCATTAAATCAACTTATCCTTTTATAATTAAAAGAATATCTTCACGTCTACGTTCATTCGTTCATCTCCAACAACTTAAAACTTCTATAATTATTTTCTAAAACGTATTGGAAATTTCAATTTTAATAGTGGTGTTGTTTTTTAATTGAAAAAAATCTGAAACAAGAAGATCAGGAAAAGAGAACCGGTCAAAAAGGCTTTATAATAAACGAACGAAACTCGACCTTAACAATTATTCCAATAAGACAAACTGTTGTAGATGAATTAAGAGAAGATAAACAACAGGAGAAAAAAGGAAACTAATTACGTATACCTGAGAAAACGTCTTCTCTACCTGCCTAGCCAGAGGTTCTTATGAATGAAGAAGAGACAAGGTTACTATTTCGAGAACACTAGTCCACAGTGTTTTACACAATGCCTTTCGGTGTTTTGTTTGGGAAATTTAATAATTGTGAATTCAAGTGCTAAATTTGTTTTTCTATTAAAACAATTTTTTTTTTAATTTTATATAAAATTTGTGATGGAATTTCCATCAATGTTCGTTAAAGAGTTAATGAAAGTATCTTTATTGATGACAAAAACTGAAAATAACAGAGATAATATGGGAAAACGGCTTTTCTGGCAACCATGGCTGGATAATTCAGGTATTTTCAATTGAACGTTTTCGTGAATTGTTATAATTATACTATAAAACTTATCGCTTTCAATTATTCTATTAATTAGCTATTATTATTGAAGTTAGTTAAATTTTAATTGCTTTCATTCGATTATTTTCGGTTAAATTGTTTTATTTGATAAGTGATGCAATTAAATGTGAATTCTTTCGTTGGCCGACAATAATCGGGGATAAATACCGGATGTAGTTCATCTTCTATTTGGATGTGTTGTCTTTTAAAACGGCCTTGGTAGGTCGTAGACAGTGATAGAGTTAATCTTTTGAAATGCCACAAATTCCCTATTAATTTCGATTAGTCTCAATAGAATCGCCATCAAAACGACGGAAATCTTCAAAATTTACACCAATGATGGATAGTGTTGTTAAATTAGCAAAAATGTACACTACATCTATTGCGATTCAGTCGACTTGACTTTAATTTATAGAATTTGTGTTATAAAATTGTATTTTTTGATTATTTCTAGAGGATTCATCGAAACAATCTAACAAACAATTGCCGACAACGAAATGGAAACGTGATCGACGTTCTCGTCTACCGGAATATTCACGTAAATCAGATCCGAAAATTACAGAAACCTTTGGTGATTCGTTAACAAATTCAACAATAACAACAACAGCAACTTTAGAAACAACAACAACTACTACAACGACAATAACACCAAAAAATAATCAAGAATCATCAAATGGTCCACTTGATATGAGTGTACGCCAAAGGGGCTTGCCGCCACCCTCTTATAATCAAACTATTAGCAACCCCAGTTATCGGTGTGGCAATATTAGATATCGACCGTCTGTTATACAAAATAATCGCGAAGAATTACCACCAGGTTATTGATTTGTTTCTTCTATAATTGAAAATAATTGTAAATTATTGATTGAATTGCAGGTATTTCAATGTGCGATCCGATAATTGATGAGCATTTCCGTAGATCGTTGGGCAACGATTATTTAACATTATTTGCGAATAATAATGTGACAAAAGAGACAATTCCAATAAAACAAACACCATTAACAACAACGAAAATACCTACAACGAATGTTATCGAATTAATGGATACGGCTGGTTTATCGGTTGATGATCATTTCGCCAAAGCATTAGGTGATACTTGGTTGAAACTAAACAAGAAAGAACAAGAAATCAAAAATAATAATAACAATAATAATGAGAATTTAGTAACAATTTGAATTTGATTGTCTTCTTGATTGTGTAATTTCAATGTTGTTGATAGTTGAATAGTGGAACAGATCGAAGTAATGTACAAATTTTGTGTAATTTTCCAATTTGATTTTAGTAAATTGGACAAATATGTCCAGTTATTGTAAATATCTCCTATAATCAATGTGGTTGTAAATAATTTCTTTGTATATAATTATAATAATTAATTGTTTAATTAATATGGAAGATTTTCGTACGCTATCATTAAAATCGCACCTATTTCAGTTACAATTATAAGCAAATCTTACCTTATGGTTTGGACAAAACAGTGGGTATTTGGTGTAAGAACTGATTTCGTATGGTGCTAGAATTTCGTTCCGAATCTTACCACCACAAGAAAACAGTACTCGAGACCAAATCTTCAGTTGGAATAATATCAAACACCAACAATTGTTGTGTTTAAGTAGAAATCTGTTGTCACACTAAAATACTTTAATACAAAAATAAATATAGATTTACAACCAGTAAAAGGAAAATTTAAAACCATCTAAATAGAAAAAGTTTTGATTAATATTTTACTAAGAATTCAATCGTCCTTTATACCGTATCACCTCGCTCTATATTTCTTTCCTCTCACACGTTTCGTTACCTTTTTCCCTTCCGTCACCGGCAACACTACCACCATCACCACTGCCACTGCTACCACCAGCGAACGTTCTATTTCGTTTTGTTTCCCCATATTGGGTTTCTTCACGGTGTCAGATTCTGTGGTAATTCTGTCTAATCAAACATTTTCTAATTTCGTAAAATTTTAACCAAAATTTTTATAAATAGAACGATAGGGCTAAGGCATTTTGGACGATTTCATTTAGGCTCTAGAACCACCAATTCGAGGACAGTTGTCCAAGATATAATAGATTAAGATTAATGTGTAAAATAATAGTGTAATTCGAGTTGTTCAGCTGATTCGTACAAGTACCTGCAGTATGTAATTTAATCATCTGGTAACAGATCAAATTTTCCAACGGAAGAAAAAGACAAAACAACTCGGTTTCCTGTTATAGTTCCAAACAGGTGTTAGAAAATTTGACTGGTGATATTTTTCACAATTTTATTAGATTTAAAACAAACAAAAAACAATAAATACGCATATTTACCGCAATTTTGAAACGCTGCAATTTGCAAAAATTTTGACCCAACTCCGCCATTCAGACGACAAATCACAATTCACACTAAAACCCCTTTACAATTTCCTTTTCAAACTGTTTCTAATTTCAAATAAAATAATCAATTAGTATAATTTTCTAATTAATTTGGTGTACCAAAGCGCGAATTTTGATTGATCGCGTCTTAATGTCCATGAGTCACGATCCAGACTGATTTCACCATACATACACACACATGCACACTGTTTTAGTAGTGGATGGCCGTTTGTTGCATCAATGGGGAATTGCATCGCCCCATTTCGAATTATAAAGACCAACCCCCTATACCGAAGGTCCAACGCCATTAGCACTATTTGCTTGTCTTACCGTTTCGACAATATTTAGGGGGAACTACTTTCGGTGTTGTATATGTACGATTTTTTTTTTCACTTGAGCCTGTATTGAACGTTGGACAAAAAAGGGTAAATAATTGCCGAACGACAATAGATAGAGGCGGTAGTACGATTTCGGGTTAGAAATCCATAACAGAATTGTCGGAAGTTGGTCGTTTTCGTGGGCGAATCTCAGTAAATTCTAGCACCTAGAAATTGTTTCTTATTTCGAAATAACAGATTTTTAGAAAAGATAGAAAGCTGATGAATGTCCCCAAATTGCTCTCCTTTAGGAGCTTCTTTAGCAATTTAATGAGGATTGGTTTTTGTTGCAGGACTGGCAAAATTTCTAGAAGTAGAGGACAAAATCCAGTTTGAATTGCTTTTCTGCTTTAGAATAACTAAATTTGCCAGTATTGTGGATGTTGAACATAAGGCAAATTTTGACTAGCTACATGAGAAGAAATAGCCATGGACTTGACTGGAACTGTCCTATTTAGACGGGGCAAGAATTTACAAAATCTCCCTTTATCGAGATTGATTTTTATAATATCGCTACATCGATTGGCCATCGATAATTTATCTTTTATTCTAAAATTTACCTAAAATATTGAATCATTATTAGAAATAACGGCAACACTTATTATACTTTGCGATATTCTTGGTTGCCTATCTACAAAGTAGTTTGTATTATTCGTGCAGTAATATTGGTTGCCTAACGATTAGAGATTCTAACAAGATTCCCAAAAAAATAAGAAAATTATTGGATAAATTGCTAGAGTTGTGGTTAATTTTCTATACTTTTCCTAGAGCTTTATTTCATTGATCAATTTTATTAAAAAATAATGAGGCAAATAATTCTTGGGATCTATAAAGAATAATACGGAAATGGTTTGCTAAAAAGAGAAACTCGGTGATAAGAACATCAATTTTTCAAAATCGACTTATTTTGCTTGCTATGGAATTGTCTTTCAAAATAGAATTTCTGCTTATTTCACTAATGTCTCAATCCTTAAAGCTTCTGGCACCGTGTATAAAATAGACGCTTTAATCAGGATTAAAGCGCACAAGTTGAGTTCCGTGGAAACTCTGCCAAATGGGGCAGTGGAAACAACCCTGTTCCCAAGACAAACAGGCACCGGTTTTATTCATTTTTTCGTATTACACAAGTTTTTATAGTCGACGATTTGAAATTCATAAACTTTACGAATCTATGGCGGTCACGTAACACTAGGAAAATTATGGAAATTTCCCGCAAAAATATCATAATTCATCAATTTTTTTGTAGATTCCTATTGAAAAACAACACTCCAATTTAAATTTATTAATTCTTGTATTTTAATTATTCGCAAATAATTATAACTTTTCCTATTATCTCTTTGGACTTAATGATTTCGGTTTTTTTTGTTTCTGTGATAATAACATTGATTATTCACTCTATATTCAGGAGATCCTTATTAAAAGTTGGACGTAGTGATTTTTGAGAGATAGACATAAGTTTTATTCTCATCACGCTATGTATCTATTTATACCAGGGGTTTTATTATCGGAACTAACCCTTATCTTTATCGTTTATTTTATGGATTTGTTTGTTTATAACGACTTCTTATCTTTGTCACTAAAATCATGTTTACAGTTTTGTTGGAAATCAATCACTCAAAAAAATCAAACTACTATTATTATAATAATGCTGGTATAAATAGGGGTTGATATTTTCTACAAGCAATCTAAATAGTCTCAATTTTATTAAGTTAACAGATTCAACCGAACGCAAAAAAGTGAAAACCAATAAATTACAACGAACAGAAGTATGAATTAATTAATAATTCAAATAAACTTTCGCAACTTGATTATGACTTTAGTTTGTACTTTCTATCGTAAAATGAAAATTTAAATGAACATTTATCTTATACAGTAACACAGTATAATATATTTTCCTTTTAAATATAATTTCCCACAATGATTTATTCAGTTTACGTTCATTTTAGGGTGGAAATTTTTCAGTTTCTACTACAATGGAAACCAATTTTATTATTTAAATCTTATTCGAATTTTACACAACTATGTAGTAGGAATATACTATTGGGCTTTATACAATTATTTTTTTTGTCGGAGGCGAGTATTATTGAAAAGTTTCTAGTAGAAAACTTCGTGACACTGACGTATATGCTGTATGGAGAAATTGCAGGCAAATCCCAATGCATATTTTTCCTTCTTTTGTGATACTTCTTTCGCCGACATCCTCATCTGGTCCGTATTATTCGGAAATAGAACTGTCGAAATTATGTTATCTAAAAATCATAAAAACAACCCAACGTTTATTTATGAATTTACCGACCAAAAAGTGGTTGATAATAGTACAGTTTTGCTGACATAATGGGAAAATTCATGACAAATTCACCGTTTGAATTTCCACTGTTCTAAGCGGAAATTATTATCGTCGTCATATAGAAATTATCATCAAATAATTTTAGAATCTGATGGAATTGTACATTTCCTTACTCATATTTTCCATTCGCAAGTCGTCTTGTTGATGGGACATACATATGGAAATGGGGTGTATGTTGGAAAACGGATTACTGGGGAAATTGAGAAACATACATAACCAATCTAGGTTTGTTTTATTGTAAAAAAGCTATTAAATGGACGTCAATTCAGGCCAGATATCAGTTGATGCCATCGTTACAGGATGAAATAGGCGAGACCTCAAGTCTGTCTTCTAGGACATATAATTCTGTAAAGGACGGCAAAAGGAAATAAGAGATATTGCTGTTATCCTTTATACAAATAGAGGTCGTATTTCAAATCGAGTGTAGATTCACTATTTCCTTAAAAGAAATAAGAAGAAAGACTGATGGGAGAGTGCAGGTGACATGTTCCAGTTGATGGTCAGCACTGATTTATATCTTGACTAGTTTTAAAAATTTGTCTTCGACATCAGCCTTGACATGTTAACAATGCAACACAAAGTCAATTGATAATAGAACAAAGTTGGAACGGGTGCCAGATAAAAAACGAATATTTGTGAGCTTAAAGGCTGTTTTTGGTGTGAGACGCTTCTTTAAAAGTCGCTGACAAAAAACGATCTTAACGATGCTGTTATACGATAGTCTTCGTTTTCCTTTTTCTATTTTAATGAAAAGAATATTTCTAGCTTAATACCAATCGGAAAAAGTCGTATTTAATCTAATTTATAGAGAAAAAATTCATAAAACGATGAAGAATATGCGAGGATGCGACAAAAGACTTCAACTTGTTCAAAAGTTATAGAAAGAACCCGAAAGCTTTCCACATTTTCTTATTTTTTGGCGGTAATGGGGATTTCTTTGTCAAGTATTTGTCATGTTGTGGATGTATAAATGTTTTATACCTTGTACTTTATGGAGATTATCGAGAAATATATCTTTTGTGTGGATGTCTGAACGGGAATTCTGCAGTTTTCCTTTGATACTCGATTCACGACTGCCTAAGATGCTTTATCTAAAGATGTCAGTTAACTTTGATAAGCCCCGCTTATCAGACGATCTAATTAAGCGAGCTTCATATCGAGTGAATATTCACTTTTAATTCTATTTCACAGACGATCTAGATCGGATTCTTGTTTTTAATTTATTTTACTTATAAGAATCTCACTTTCTACATTTGAAAATTGTATGGGAAGAAGCAGCGATTTAATTTCGAGTTTTATTAAATATAAAACTCGCTGTTCTTTTGAATTTTTTATACAACACCTGTTCGTTCCGAACAATGATGCAAGGTAAGAAAACGTTTTTCTTTTCATTTTTTCCCAGAACGTAAACATGTTTAATTTCAGACTGAAAATAGCGCATTTTCGAATATAAAATACAATACAAATTTCATCTGAGCGAATGGAACGTTTAACTACAAGGGATGAAATTATAACAAATTTAATTTGCTCGATCTGAGACAAACAAACAGGAAAACCAATTTTATAAAACTATCATCGAATTACCGTTTTAATATTCAAGAAATTGGGCTTCATTTTACATTAATTTCCAATTCTTCCTTATTGTGAATGCGATTTCAACTCAGAATGCTTTTCACCTGCTTTAAACGAAGATATTGAGGACATATAAAATAAAGCTTGAAACTATACCACTTTACAATCTACTAAACTAACTTCATTCAACCTTTTGGTAATTGTTTAGGAACGTCGATAATTACCTGAGCTATTTTTCGAGATGTTTATTCGAAGGTGGTTGTTGAATTTAACCTATCTAGGCTAGAATCTTGGGTAAAGTAAACTAACACGTGTTGAACTTTGATAATTAAATTGCGTATGTACATTTTTGGATTGTAGCCCTCCTACAATCTTATTTAAACCCGAATCGCTCCGATTTTTATATAGAATTCGTCTACAAATTCCATCAATCCATTTGATTCTAGTTATTGTAGAATAATGTGAAATTATCAACGATTTATGGAGGTTGCCATTTACGGTTCAAACGATGTGAATCATCTTGTAGAATTAAGAATTAAAAATTACCGGTTTCAACTTTAAACTGGACATTATATCAAATATATGTAGATTAGCGTTTCTGTTTTTGGTTGAAAACTATTTTTAAAATAATTTGCATAAACAGCAGTACAGTTGCCGTTTATAGCAAACCATTCAACACGTGTCTGGTAAAGTTTAACAACAATTTCTCAGTTATAGGTGTAGATTTGATGGAAATACAAAAAATAATATTATTGTAAGTATCTTTTTAAATTAATGTAAATAATTATCGTATTATTTCATTAAAATTTCGTTCAACACGTGTATGGATACAGCGTAAACATGCTGTGTTTGAGTATGATAATCCCATATAATTGTCCGAATATATTCCTATATAAATAATAATAGCTCTGTATGTTTACAATTAATAATCACAAAATTTAACAATATACTAATCAAATTTGCTCGCTTTTAACAAATATTCCGACATTTATAATTTGAAAAAAGTATATATTTACATTTGCTTTGTTTTCATTACATTAATTGGATATTCATCGGTATTAAAAAACGACTTCATTTATTTAATTTTATCTGTGTGTAAATTTATTGATCAGCGATTACAACTGAAAATTAGACTAATTAAATTGTCGGTTATTTACTTTAGTAATGAACACGCAATTCGATCGATCTTCAATTATAAAATCTGAAATTTATTTGGATTAATGATAAAGTGATGATAAGAATGATTCAACAATAAAATCAAATTTACTAAATGGATGCGATTGGGGCATCCATTAAAATAAACTTAAATTCGAATTTTATAGCTTCATAATTTGGTTATTTTATCCCAGTATTGGTATTACGATTAGAATTGCCTCTCTCAATCATTACTTTATTACAACAGGACTCTTTTCAACGCTAAGTCTTCGTGAGGGGCACAAATAAAACAACTGCCATACTCTATTTAGAAATAGATGACGGTTATTGTGAGGAGAATCGATATCTAAATTCTATCCTGAATAAAAAGCATCAAATAACCTCAGTTCATGTGATATATTTGAATTCAGTTACCTCCAATTTGGTACGAATTTTATCGTTAATTTATCGCATTATAAAGTGGAATACTCGACGAGGTGTTTGGTGTCGTTGGTCAAGTAGTTCTAAAGTTATACGTGGGTTCTAGTCGAAACAGCCCACGTTCATATTTTTATCGAAAGAACAATAATGTGGGAAAGTTACCAAATTTCAATGAACTGTGATCTTTAATTTTGCAGGTAATGATTTTTGAGTTTTTCGGATTTCATACAACTGTATCGAATCAGGTTCAAATTGCAGTAAAATTATAAAAACTCCTCTGATTATCTGTCGAAGAAAGTTTTTCGTAAACTACCCATAGATTTGCAAACCATACGTATGCTGGTGTCATCGTCTTGGCACCAGGCCATAAAGTTGTCTGTTTATCCGATGATTTACGATATCAGATAGAAACACTATAATGGAACCCTGTAATATTATAACAGTTCTTGCAATAATACCCCAAACTGAAGAAGTTGAGCTTTAATCTCATCTCACTTAATGATGTTAATAATTTTTAAAGTGACTCCATTGAGAGCAATTCGCAAATTCTTCAGTTTTCGTAATTTATTTTGCGCCGACAATAGCAGCAACAAACAGCAGATTTCCTCGTTGTGTACGCTTTTCCGATATTTAAATATTAATAAACTCGATTGAAACTCTGTCGGACACAAATGAATATCGATCGGATTGTATTCAATGTAGAATCAAATCGAAATAATATCGAATGATTTTGTGTAAAAAGTGTTGCATTATTTGATATAATATTAATCAGTTTATATGAAAAAAGTTGTAAAAGTTCAGCTTTTCAACGGTTGTCGTAAAAGTAGCAATATGCCATTAAAGAATAATATTGAATTGGTGTGTTAAAATAAGAGAAATTCAACTAGTTTGTTATAAATGATAATAGTTGGAATAGATTCGCATAGAGTAGCTATAAAATTTAATTACAATTAACCGCTGAACGATCCAAATTGAATAAGTGTGTATCGTGGAAAAGGCTGCAATATCTGATGTATATATTGATGTTTTCAATATCAAAGTGATGTTATAAATTCAACTTGAAATCTAATAAGCAAACATCTCTGTACAAATCCAATAATCTTAGTTTGAATCCAACTTTGAAACAAGTACATACAATATGTGAATATTATTTGATCCCAGTCCTGGTATTAACTATATTTTAGTTATCATGAACCAATATGGATGTTGCCTTTTGAGTAAAAATAACGCCAATACGGATGCATTTTATGCAACTACCACCATCTGTCTATTCAATAACACTATTTGAATACATTGGAGAATTTCTAAAGTTGTAAAGCAAAATGGATCTTCCAACGTCTGTATTCTCGCTACGTCCTTTTATTCTCCTTCATCTTTTCCGTTATCTTATCTAGACATGTTATTCCTAGTGATTTACAAGGAGTGGTATTAAACTGAGGTTTGTTTTTGTCACATACGTGGAATAAATTATTGCTCATTTATTTTATTTCGATTTTATCGAAAACTGCAAATTTTTTCTGTAGTAATAAATATATTTGAATAAAATTCGATCAATTAATCTCATTTGATTGGGTCTCTTTCCATTTTCCAATTAATACAAAGTAGCATCTGTAATTTAATTAAACAACGAAATCAATTTCCTATTCAGCTTTTTGTTAGCAACTAGAAAACACATTGATAACATTTTTTTGTCTACTTTAATAAATCATTACGCCGAATTATTTCTCTAATATAATTAAGATCTAGATTAAAGATCGCATCAATATTGGAAGGATATCCTCTAGCTGTTCGCTTGATAATTATCAGAGCATCTAGAAAAAATTCAGGGACTTTTATGATTTTGGACGAAAATCAATTGCTCTTTCGTAAAATAAGCACAAATAATCTTTTTTATAATTCAGCATTATTATTAAATTACCAATTGGGGAGCTTTAAAGATTGGAGATTTTGAAGTACGTCGTGTTGAGTCCTGTTTGAGTTTTTCGTTTCGACAAACAAGAAATTGGGCAATTAGGGGGATTTTACAGAAATTTATAAATTAGGCGATTTAAGATGCTTATGCCGGAAAAATACAAGACAAAGTCGCATAAATATCTCGATTTTTGAAACTAATATTTTTCGTTTAAAAGAAACAGGATTAACGAGCAAGGAACAAGCGATTTATCCATCACAAAATCACCAGTTTCAATGATTTACTAGCTCGAAGTGGGAAGTAGTTGCGTGAGTTCTCTTTATTTTCAGCTGCACTATGCAAACGTGGAATGTCCCGTCTGTCTTTGATCTACAGTTTACCGAGGCAAACTTTCCCGTTTCGTGCGGCCGAGCATTACCTCATTCTATCCCACTTTCATTACAAACGTAGATCCAGTTTCGGGGATCTTGTTTTGTGCTCATTCCACTAATATACAACTTCGATAAAAACGTTCGACAACTCAGTCGAATCTGACTCGTAAAATCGACTGAATTATTGTTGTATCTCCCCTATGTGAATATTTTCTACTTGAAATTCAAATTCATACTGATTTGTTTGCTGCAAAATAGACAGATTTATCTTGATGGAACTTGCCAAAGTGGAGAACTCCATCTATTTTGTTTGTTATTTAAGAATAGTGGATAAAAGTGATTGACAACTGGTGAAATCGTGAATGATGGACGATAATCGATACTTTCAAGGCATATCTGTTGCTCATTATTATATCGGTAGGGCTATTGATGTTCTCGAAATAGCTTGCCTGGTTCAATAAGGTCAAATATAGCTTATCGATCAATAGACACTTGTAAATGGAATTTCGTCATTCCTATTTTAGGACCATACAAATTTGTATGAATTGAGATAATCGTTGATTTTGTTGGATTTTCTTTTGGTATCGACGAGTTCGCTTTGTTTTACCAATTTTGGATTGTTGTTTCGAGGAAAAATAATGCAAACATCAATTGAGGTTTATTTTCTGTGACAATACATACGTATGTCAAGGAAATAAATTCGACTTTAATTGTACAATTGTGCGTGTCTTTGATTGATTCAATTCCAAAATAATCGAAACTCTGAACTCATTCCAGCTATTTTTAACGATACAATAAAATGTGCGTATTTTCTTTACAATTCCATTTAATTTCTCGTAGTGTTTTTGGTACAAGTGGAACATTCCTGTATTTCCGTTTGGTCCAAAACGATTCGGGACATAAAAGAGGTAATGAAATTTTGTTTACAACATAAAAACTTTACTATTGTAATCAAATAGTTGTTTAATAATGCGTGAAACAACATAAATTACACATAGATTTTATTAAACTTGATCTGTTTAAATATTTGTTCGACCTCTATTGTTGGTTGTTTTTCCAGAAATTCTTTTCTCCTTGGAATTGTAAACAATTCAGTAGAATCATTGATAATATAATAAACAATAATTTTGAATTATAATAGGGCTTTAATAGCCTTATTATTTCGTAAGTAGGAAGTGTGGATGACAAGAGGTCCTTATCATAAGTTTACATATTTGATATACCTGTAGGCAAGGACCGGTTCCTATACATATAATCTAACCGTTTTACAATTTATTCCAAGTTCGTGGTAGAAACACTATTACAACAGTTCTAGTTAACAAAACATAATTAATCCCTAATGAATTAAATAAGATTTAATCGATGAATTTTATGGGAATTCTAAACTTTATTCGTATTGTTGCCAACTTTAACTTTGCTTGTGGAAAGTCTCAACTACATTCATCCCTTGATACGTTCGCAAAAGTTGATACAGATTAAAAATATAGTTGGATGGGCGCGAATCCAGAATTTTCAAAAGAGGTCTAGAAATCGGACTCAAATATCTAGGATTGAAGCATTAATGCATCTGATATCAACACAAATTGTCGTTTCGTCTATTAATAACGCAATTCACACCATAGAAAATTGAACAGATCGTAAAAATCTCGCTCTAATTTGTATAAATAAAACTTTTGGAGTTATCTAAATTTTATTTCTGACATAAAAATTGATTATGACGTGTTTATAAACACCAAAAGGAAAAAAACAAACATTATTGACATTAAATGGATGTCTGTATCGGTAATTTTGTACAGTTTGCGTGATGGGAAACAATAAACCAATCTGTAATCATAAGAAAGATCGATTGACTTTCATTATTATTTATTGAATCATCACAAATCGCCTTCTTGTAATATTAACATGGATCCAGGGGCAGAAATCCTTCAGTTCTGTTGCTGTCTGCTAATTTAACCTTACTACACTATCTAAACCAGAGTTTCTCGAACAACTCAACGAATTTCGATTGGGAAACACTGGTGTAGTTTTAGTTAGAGCATAGGTGGAGGACAATTTGTTTTAAAGCAATTTAAATTAAATTGAAATGAAAACAATTAGATTAGAAGAACTTTTTGAGCAGACGTTGCTGAAATGAAGTAAAATTGGCAATTTTAATGAACTAGTGACGATTTTCATTCATGAAATTCACCCTGAAAAAAGCTTGGTGCTTCTCTCTAATCGCTTAAGGGCAGTCTGGCACCCAAATGGGCGTTCATTGTTTGTTCATATTTTAATTATTCATACTAAACTGAATGGAAAACAATATAAGCATAGACAATTCGTTTAATTCATTTAGAAGTTGTACCTTTTTTGTGTCGAAATTCCGAAATTAAGACTAAATAGGTTTTATTAATACCCTAATTTACTTTGTGAATATTTCAAGAAGTTTATTGTTTGTTGGATGGTTGGAATAACTGGCGGCTGTTATTCCTTTTTTCCTCTCTCTTCTCTTTCATTTGCTTGTTTACAATATAATATTGGAGAAGTTTGTATATTGGCTGTTTATTATCGTTATTATTATTGATTATTTTCATTGATCCCTCTCAAATTTGAATAGAATCCCCCTTTCGATTTATATGTTGTTCTAACATAGAATACGTCGTTTTTGTAAATATTAGTGAAATAGATGTTAATATTGAAATTTATAATGAGTAGAGGAGGATTGTGGTAACCTGCGTTCATACATTCATAGGTAAATATAGTTTACATTCAGCAGCATCTGCTAAATGATGATCAAAATGTAAACTTTGTTATCATTGCTGAATATTCTGCTGCATAAATTAAGATTAGTCTGTATAATTACCTAATATCGGTATAGAAGAGTGCAACTTGTGAAACTATTTGATGAAGTTCCAACTAATTTCGACCTATTTGCATTAAAATTTTAGAGTTTTATCAACTAATTTCTAACAATATTATGGTATAGTTTTGATACTAATATTTTATAACACGATATAAATAAATTGACCTCGATTTTATGCCACGCTAGACTAATAATCGCAAATTATCGACCGATTTTACCTTAAATAAGAACACCGAAACTGAAATCTGTTTCGTGAATTATTTTCCGTAGTGATAAACCAAATTGAAATCGACTTGATGCTTGAATGGATACATATTTTTACAGTAATTTACACCTCTTTTTTGACTTAAGATCAATTTATAAGCGAATTCACAGTGAATTATTCTATTGATACATTCGTGTACTTTGTAGATTAAAAAACAATTATTTATATTGGTTGATTTACATCGAATTCGGTATTCGTACAACACAATTTATTACGACACCTCCTTGTAACCAAACTCGAACATTGAAGAGAATCGTCTTCATTTTCTATTGAAAGTTGTGGTGTTGTTATTCTTATTGTCACACATTTCTGATTTAGTTGTCAATTGAATGACGTGCTTCAAACTAATTGAAATTTGATTAAAATTTGAAGCTTTTTCCATTAACTAAAATAATCCGAATTATGTTAGAAATAGTGCATCGTCAATCAAACCATTTGAAATATTGATTGTTGACGGTGTAAACAAAGCAGTGCTGATAAATTAAAATAACAACCACTTGACGGATAATGGCATCAATTTAATCTTTGAAGGCTTACTAGAAAACGAAGTTAGCGAAGATGGTTCGTTATATTTGTTATAACTGCTGATGTCAAGTATCAATTGTGATCTAGCGTTAGATGTTTGATAGAACCTTAAAGCTCTATGGATCGTCTAAAAGTGCTTAGACTGCCTTATTGACTAATTAATAAAACTACGTAGGAGGTGTTTGTTCAAATCTACTTCTAAAATTAACTAGACAGTTTCGATTTTCATCGACTTGAAGCTTCTAAAATTGATGATGTTATCATAGAAGTTTATTATTCAATCCTTGAATAGTTGACAAGTTAAATACTTAACAAGTTTTGTAAAATTAATGGCCTGTAGATGTGTTGTTGATCAAGATAAATTTGAATATTGTGCAATATAAAAACAAGTAAAATTAAACATTCACAATTAATGTAAAGACGCTGGCTTTTTAATTCTCGAGTCACGCAAATTTGTATTTTTCCATATAGAATTGTGCAAATTAATAAATGCCACATTTAATGATAATTATACTAGTCGTAAAATACGGCTATTCAAACTTTGACTAGGATAAAATAGAGGTTGGAATATATCTAGTATTGATTTTAATGGGGGTGGTCGAGCTGAAAACAAATCCACTATCACGTAACTAACATCTAAATAATAAATAGACTGAATAAACGATAAAAATACGTTGATAAAGTGCAGAAATTTCCGATAATTGTATCGAATTCTCTTACCAGAAATTCAGGTTAATTGAATTCAATCTATTGTTGATAAGATGTCGTTGTAAAGCGACAAGAAATTATTAACCTACTCTAATCAAATATGCCAATAGAATTATCTTCCATCTAAACAAGAAAGTAAGAACAGTGTTTGAATGGAAATTCGGATTAATAACTATCGGTATGCAAACCGGTATATATTCAACAAAGGGCTTAATTGATCCAATGGGATCAACACCGAAATTTCTATTGTAACTTTGGAATTTTCATAGAATCTTAAAGCTTAACCGAATTTCAAGAAAGTTCTTTAAATACGATTTTATTTTTAATAGAGCTAGAAACGATTCATTGTCCTTTTTATGGCTTTTATTTTTGAAGAAATTATTAATATAACAACACCCACTTGAAAATGAACAACATAAATATTTTTCTAATGGCGCACGTGAAAGTCGATAATAATATAGAATAAAGTGGCGAAAAAAGCTAAAAGAATAACTTTTGTCATCCTATTCTATTTATGGAATGAATTCAGTATAAAGGTAAAAGGTTAAGCTGAATAATGTTTTATACGTAAACATCTCTTGTATTTTTATTTCCTTCCATTGAAACAGCGCACTTATTTACTGAAAAAAATTTCAATTTTGTAGCGTGTAATTTATGAAATACCTGTTGAAAATTCTAAATACATATAGGAGAATTCTATTAATGATATGAATACCAACAACTCTCTTTTATTGGTGTTATTCTTCTTTCTTTTTTCGAATATTTTGAACAATACAAGTTAGAGCTTGAAATATTTTATAAAGCATCCTCACGATCATCAGTACTTCATAATAGTGAAAGAATCCAACAAGCATTCGTTTGATTTTAATAAAGCTGCAGCAAATTGTGCAAAATTTTCCACAAATGCCTTATCAATTAATTGTAATCCACGGATTTTCTCAATTTGAGGCTAAATTTTCACAATATTGAACTCTTATTAATTGTTTTTCCTGTATGACTAGCAAATAGAATGGCCTTTAATATAATAAAACTGAATAGCGATTTAATAAAGAGGCTTTCCTGTTACATATATGAACATAATAGATGCATGTACTTATCAACTTTATTTTAATCAACCCGAATATTCAGATTTATGAACAAGAAGCCGTGTAGTTTGGTCTGAATGCGTCCTACTAAGAGATTATTAGCAGAATTTCAATGCTCTATCGAATACAATAGGTAAGAACTTGTCTATAGATTAGTTGGATGGAAATGTTTCCAGTATGGAAACGTTGAAAACCAACACGAATGGATTTTAGAGATGAATATAGTTTACATGTTACTCTATATCTGCCTCTAATATTACACAGAGAAAAATCGGTGTGCTTATAGTACCGTACTTTAAGCACCATTGTCATAAAAATCATAAAGTTTCACATTATAGTTTTCCATCTTTTCATTATTTTCCATGTTCGAAATGTAAACCAGGACGTTATTTTAACGTAGAAGATCGATATACTGTTGTATTCAGTTCAATTTATTTGTACTATTTTCAAGCAGATTTAGTATTACCTGCCAATTTCAATCTATCAAGTTCATTTTCTATTCATTAGAGAGTAGAGTAGATCTATTTCGAGAAAAAAAGCGCGAATTCAATCGAAATATCTACGTGTGCTTTTATAGAAACGAAGAAATCTCAAACACAATAATCTTCATCTTAATTAGTGAGAAAACTGTACAAAATTAATAATTATAATTGGAACGTAGTATTTTCCAGATTGTTGAATGGATATAATGAGATGGCATTGTTTTAGTTATATTTTAGATTCCAGTTTGAGTTATTCTCAGCTAAGATACAATTCGAGTTTGTTGCATTATGTTTTATTCAAATTTTTTTCTTTACAAAAACGACTGGTAATAATTCTCATCGTTTCTTTTTTTTTATGTCTGATTTGCATCTAACATCAATCAGAAAAGTTTCCATGCAAATATCTCATTAAAATCCATTTTATGAGTTGGCGTTTCATTATTGTTGAATTTCCACGATTTTTTCGACGATTGTCTAATTAAAATTGCAAGCTTTTCAGTCTACTGAACTGTTGATACGGCGACCATCAGCCAGTGTTTGCCAGTTCAACGTAAATCACAATAATGTAACAGATGGGAGGAAGTGGTGGATTTGTTTTGGAGGCTTTCAAATAATTGATATTTATACGTTTACTAAATAAGTAAATCCTAGTAGAGAACTATAGTAGTTTGGAGCTAGTTCTCGACAAACGACACATTGAATGGCTAACAGATAAAACGTACAGTTACCAAAAAGAAATCATGACATTTCTAACGTCGACGGAAATAGAAGGAAATAAGAGGGAAAATATATCGAGATAAACTCACCATTCTGCCTATTAGAAATATCTTTTCCAACACAAATCCTGACCCTTATTATGGACATTTTTGAAGAAGAGGCTCACCCGTTATTGGATTGATAATGTCATTTTTTGAGGCACAGAAATATTGATAAATCGTCCAAGTCAAGTACCAATCGAATTCTTATCGTATTAAAGCTTCTATATAAATGTAATCGTCTTATTTTCAATTTTCTTTAACAGCAGACTCAATAACAATGCAAATATTAAATGTAATAATTAATTAATTCCTAATTAACGAATTGTTCGGTTGAATTGTACGCATTAATTAGTTTTGTACTAAAAAAATAATATTCTTGATATAAATCCGATTAATTAGGAACTTCTCATCGGGCTTATTATTGCATGAAGAGGACCGCTTATGTAATTTATTGATAAGCCGATATGGAGTGGTTTTGAACATATCCCCCAATTATATCGATGGTCCTCAATGATAGTAGTCGAAATGTCTTTGTTTTTATAAATTGGACCATCTATCAAATAGAGTGAGTCTGTTTTAGGAAGTGTATTAATTTTCTAAATTCGACCGAACACACAGTAAACTTTCCCAAAGAGTAAAGGGGACTTTTTGAGATGGAATAGAAATGTTAGGATGTTGATGATTTTCTCTTATCTTCGTCAACTTCAATCAAAGCCCTTAAAACTGTATCCTTTCAACAAGACTTTCCTTTTATATACTCTTAAAAGATTCGTTTATTTATTTAACATCAAAGTTTCATTCAAATTAAAATAATTAATATTTCCTACAATCAGTCGATGTTGGACACGAAATGCGATTTCCAACAACTTCCCAGTTTCGAATCGTAAAGACGAATGGAGAAAAAAGACGGGGCAAATTTATCGAGTCACACAGTTTTTAGGTCGCACAGCAAGTTTTATCCAATTACGAAAGTTTTCTTCATCCAGTCTTAAGGTAGACCGTATAACAGAAAACGATAAAAAAGAAGTAAATTGAATTAGTTCGGTGAAATCTTTGATTTTCTTTGCACTTTTTTTATTAAAAAGTCGATATTCGAAATTTATAACAAACTTATCGATTTGTAAATAAATTCTACAAGAGAATGGAAATTAATTCAATTACTCCAATTTTCTTCGGATATCGGTTAATTTGTTGATTCTACATTGATAAATAAAATTTTCTTCAATTTTCGTTTTAATTTACGGAAAAATCCTCTTATGTTAACCTGAGCGACAGATAATTGTAACGTAATTCTATCAGTTCGAACGTTCTTTAATTTGCACTGTCGATGTTGAAACTGAAGCACTTCCAACGACCACCTTTTTGGCGTGCGGTTAAGTTTCAATTTTACTTTAATGACTTTCCTAGGAGAAATTCCATCTAGAAAGATGGGAGCTTATTATTTATAACAAGGGGGATATTTCTTAGACGGCAGTTTTTTCATCAAAATAAACGACAATAGCTTTCTCGGGGGGAGTTGGGAATGCTGTAAAGAATGGCAGTTTGATAATACAAACCAATATAAGTTCAAAGCAATCGTTTTCTATCCTATTGGAATTGTATTGAAGGACGGAATTTGTATTGGATGAAAGAACCAGATTTTATCTGTTATTGTATCAATCGACAGGTATCCAATTGGAAGAACAATATGATAAAGAAGTGAAAGGGGCCTGATTAATTTTATATCTTTTTCATTTTACTGAATCCGAATTCATTGAAGAAAATCTGTAGTTTAATAATGTTGCCACCTTTATTGTATGCAACTTGTATGGGGCATAAACGGAACTTTCAACAAAATCGCCTCGATATTTTTTTTTATTTTCGACGTCAGCTATTTTAACTCTCCCTCACCCCATTTGTACAAAACTATAACAAACCGATTTAAAATTCTAATTCAATCATTAATTATTCAATGAAATTCCAATAAATACATGATAGAATACTAGTAAAGTAATATAAAAAAATCATTTCAAATTAATATTGACGCGATTGTAAGTTTATTTTGTAATAGATGGAAATTATGTTTACTCCGACCGTATACATCAATCTCTTATCAGACAGAGTTTCCTAACTCATTTAATTTTCCAATAATTTGCTTGGCGGTGAAATAAATTTATTGGAGAATACTTTCGATACAATTTTCCATTGAATTTTTGGAAAAATCAACGCAACTTTTAAAGTATCATTAATTTTCCACTTAACAAAACACACCAACTCAGATAGGGTTTTAAATAAAACTGTAAAACAAAAGAATTATATTCTTGTCAAATGGATGTTCGAATAATTCTCATTTATTTTTAAAGGCAAAATGTGAATAATTTGCTATTTCAATTAGTTCCGTTCCTATTTCAAGAGTTCGTGTAGAAATGGTGGAGGCGCCGGGTCAACACGTTTCGTTCGCTTTCCTACTATCAAATTTACGTACAGATTTATTCGTATTGTTTTATTCAATATTCCAGTTCTTTGCCCAATGAAGATCAAATAGGATCAGACAGACTGAAGAGATATTGCGTGCTGTTGAAATCTCATTATTTCTTTTCTATATACCACATTATCCTCGATTTATTGATCAAATTTTCGTATTATGTAGACATTATCAACTGTACTCTTCTTTAATTAAGTTGATTGTTTTCCAAACAATAATCGGTGGTTTTTCAAAGAAAACATTGCTGGAAATTTTCGGAGAATGTGGGTAGAAATCGTTTGAAAATGTACGATGAAAGGCAAACTATTTTAAATTTATTGATACTTATCATCAACTGATTTAGTTTGTTTAAATTGCAAACTAAACAGTTAATGAATAATGAGATAATGCCATTACAGGTCTAATTTGCCGTCAAAGTGCACATTACAGTATCAAATAAGTAAGCATACGTTAATTGGAGATAGACTGTGATTTATTCCCGTTTTACCGACGGAAAAAGACAACACACACGATATAAAAGACCAAGTTTTCTAATTAAAACGATTTACATGTAAAACAACAATAAAAAACAATTCAGTGGATGGGCATTGTTTTGACGTAATATCGAGCACCCAAATAAATCAGCGAATGCTTTATAGTGGTTTTGATGAAAAGTAAATTTACACATTTTATAGAGAGATGGAAGTTTTGTGTTTATATTTCACATTATTTAATTTTCTGTACGTGTTTAGTTGTTGTTGGTATCAGTGTTGAAATTATGCTACAATTTCATTTGAACATTGCGTTCATAAAATACGGAAAATGGGTCCATTAACGTTATGTTCTAATGCACAGTTTTAATAACCAAATATATCCGTACAATGCATGATTAATTAACGAATATTCACAAGTCCATTCGTATAAATCATACAATTTTGTTTCTCCCGTATTTGTCGTTTTTTCCACCCGTTGTAACAAATAGGCTTGTTTTTCTTCTCGTTTATAGCGTTATCTTTGTATAAATAGACAGACATAATGGTGCCATCTTCCAAACTCGCCCCAAGCTCTTATTTTAATGATTCAACGAATATTTCGTTTCTATTTCATCATCTGAATCTTGTTTCGATCTCTACCAATTCGTATCGCCGAATAGACGACACCAAGAAGGGAGTGAAGAGGGTGGAAAAATTAGATTACTTATTTAATGCTGTTACAACAGGAGCTTGCAAATTCATTATTGGAATGTTCACAGATGCGATTCGGCGGAAATCTTCAAGACTTTAAAAATTAACGTATATTCGAATATTTATTTATTAATAGTTAAATAATTATGTCAACGACAGGTTGAAGTTTAATTTATTAAATGAATTCTGGTCCGATATTGGTATGAATCTAACGATATTCTATGCATTGATACACCAATAGGAGGTGAATTTCTCTTGACATCTTCATTAGTTCTGCTCGGGTACAAAAAAAAAGCTAACTCTAGCCTCCCTACAATCCGTCAAACGCAAGCTACAAAATGTCTTTCTTGAAGACAGTCGATTCGATTCTTTCGATTGAACGTTAACAAATTTCAAAGTGATCGACGCAAACAAGATGGAAAATATAGTGAAACGAATTCGACTTGATTTTATCATTATTTTAGTCTGTATATTTCTTTGCTATTCGTTTATTTCTTTAAGAGCAAAAAAATGTAATTAAAAAGCTTTTTTCTAAATGTAATTTTCCATAATCTCGTAAAAGCGATGATTTTTTGTTTAATTTGAAATATCACAAAGTTACACTGTTTTACCGTTTAATGTTTAGCACGTTTGCAGCTTAATTGGGAATTTTTATGGTAAAAAATATTCGAAAAATACCCACCTGTATAGACATTGTACAAATTCTAAAGAATAAAATCGGTTTTAAGCTAATATGATTAATGAACCCTGTTGTTGAGGGAATAAAGCGTAGGTAGATAAGTCTCCAAAATAATATCTTTCGATCGATTTGCTGTATAACTTGCTGTTTATTCCAGTTGAAAACAATCTATATGTTTATATAGTTGGAATTCATCATCCCTTTTTAATAACATATTTGCGTACTCATGTAGACTCAGAATGATAAACTGTGTACGAAATTGTTTCTTCTTCCACTAAATTTGAGATCATCTATTTCAGACAATTTTCCATCGTAAATTGATATATGTTTGCGAATTCCCAACGACAAGTACAGATTCTTTTGAATTGAACATATAGACGACAAAATATAAAAACCCGATAACAAATAGTTGTAGATTTAGTATTCAAAACAGGTAAAAGTTGGTGGAATTCTCTTTCGTTTTCCGCAATTTTTCGCCTGGCCATTTGTTTCGTTCCTTTTGTGTAGAACGGCTAATGGTGGAAATTATCCAGCCACACATTTCAAGTGTTTTGATCATCTGTTACTTTCCATTCGTTCTACGTTCGTATTTTTCATTTTATACAAACAATAATGGCTCAATTTTTTTCGCCTTTAAGTCGATATTAATCGCCACCGTTTCCGTGTTGGAGTATTCCTCTATCGTCTGCACACTATACTTTGATATTGGATAAATGTCCATTTGTCTTCTTAACTGTACAGGCTTTTGTTGGATTGTCGGCCCGGATAATGGTGATTTATTTTTCAACACAACGTACAAATGATCAACACGATTCTGTTAGATTCACTTTTATCCAATTGATTAATTCTAGAAAATATACGACCGTCTATTTGTTTACTTTGCTGTAAGTTGCGCTTTCGCCGGATGGAAATGAAACAAAAACTCGAATAATTATGAAAATTACACGGAATTGTTCAACCGAGTTGATGCTTTTGTATAATTTTAAAACAAAACAAAGACTTGGTGCAACTCATCCGATTTGTCGACGATTAATTGGATTACTTTGTAGTCCTGATTGGGTTTTATTGTACGTTGTAGGTAATAAACTTGGTAAATTCCGTAATTACTTGGCCAGTTTAATATGATTGCCGTTGATTTGGTTAAAATTTGCACATGAAATTCTCGATAGAATCCTGTAACCAGAGCCTACAGCGATTATCCATAAATTCTAATATTAAATCGAAATTATTTCATTCTAAATCGTATGGGAGGTTCAAAAGTCGAAAACTTGTTTCAAATAAATAGTGCAATCGGGTATTAAATATTTCATCTCTCACAATCTTTTCAGTTTTCTTTGTCCAACACATTTTATTTTATATTCAGCTAGAGGCGACGACTTTAACAAAGAGCCATTTATTTTTATTAATCCTGAAGGTAATTTGGATATTATTCTACTGGGTGCTACAGTATTTCATTTCGTTTGTTATTTCTCTTTTTTAATATCATCATACCTGTCGGGAGTGAAAAGTATCGACACGGATGAAATTTCGCCGATTAAAAATGTAAACAAATAAAAAACATACGAGAAATTCCTGTTATATTACATTAAAAAACAAAATTAAAGAATCCAATATCATTTTCGAATTGAATTCGGTTGGTTTTTGCGACTTGCGGTTTTCCAACTAAACACTTTACCGTTATATTGAACACAACAGATTTTCTGTTTGAACCCTTCCCTAATTGGATTATCGACATACATACTTTCGATTTTATAGATGGTATGGATGGCAACTTATCGACAAGTGAATTTTCGCCTACCGTAGAACATGCCAAACAGTATAGATTTTATCTTATTCACCCGCTAAAGGTTAGCCTATATCCGATACATTTTCTACAACATTTACTAGAGCTGAAAGTCTTTAAGGTTCTCAAATGGAACAATAACGGGCAATAGATGACCAAATGGGCGGTTTGATAGCCATCGGGAAACACGCAAGATTCGAGAATTCACATCCGCATCTAGTTCTAATTATGTAAAAGTTTCTGGCATTATTTGAGGGGATAGTTTTTGTGTATTTTCTCTTCTTGTTGAACAAATTTAAAGTTGACTGTTTTACTGTAAGTAAATTTAGATGTAATTTGGCAGCGCGATAGAAAAATTCCTCATCGTTTATCGGTTTGAAAATAATCTGCTCTCTCTATTATTAGATCAGATGTCACACACAATAATAATACCACAATTTTTCTACCGTTTTAGATTCGTCTAAATTTCCACAGAAAAGCTGCGGAAAACTCACAGTGTGTCGGTAATGTATGCGGTAGTTGTTTCAAAACGATTTATATTTATGACTCGATCGTGAAATGGTGCGATTCTCCTTTATTTCTTGTTTGAAAGTCTTCAAATCATCCGTTTCTGAGGTTCTTGTTTGTTAAAGAAATCTTCAATTTCCAGGCTTAATTTAACGAATAAAATAACAATATTATGATCGTCAACTGACAGGAGGCTTACAAATGAAATTAAATTTAATAAATTATTAATAAAGGGGATGTACGCAACAGCTGCAATATAATGCATTAAACGTAAATATTGGGCTCAGTGAAAAGAGGGTTTTATCGTATTATGAAAAGCTTTACGTTCAAATCCTGTCCTATTTAGAAACCGGATTAATTTTCAACATTCAAAATCAAAATTATCATTATTAATCTAAATGAACGAAATTGTATTATTAACGGTAAAATTCATTAAAACAAATTCTAATTGTCTTGTCGTTATTATTGCACAGATATGGCCTGAAAGTTCAGTTTTAATAACAAACAAAACTTGAAGAAAGCTCCTTTGTTGGTTGTTAGGAAACTAAATATTACTTCAGTTGAAGCTTTTTGTTACATTTTACTTTTGCATCCTATCGTGAACATATGGTCGAAAGTTTCATTTCAACACTACATCAATGTTTAATCAAGAACTTCCCTTTTATTCACTTTAAATTCCCTCATCATCATTTCCTTAGTGAAATCCACCTTTTCGAATGAAAAGCTATTTATTTTACGCCACACATGCGGTTTTTTGTTTAAAAATCCCTCATCTTTACTGTTTAGCTCACAAATCTTGCAAACATTTTTTCTTCTCTCAAACTTATCTCTTGAGAATGAAACAAACTAAAACTTTATATTTATTGAAAACGTCCAACGTACGTGTTTAACAGATGATATTATTATAGTAGAATCGTTAAAAACATATCTTGAGGCTTGGTGATTGTAGCGGAAAGAATTTGAGATATTCAACAAAAACTGGAAACGTTTTTGCGTTACTGGCAAGTTTTCGGATCCTTTGGGATTTCTTGGGGGACATTTTACAAACTTGCCGAAGTATATTCATGTCCGAATATTGCTTGATAGTGGAATTTAATGAGTATCAAACAGAAATAGTGACGCTGCGAATTTTTAAGACCAACGTCTTAGATTTCGTGTTGTTTTTCCAATGTTCTGAGAATTGTTATAAATGCCGTAGGTATAATGAAACTAATTAACTTCAGAAAATTTCAAATTGATCCGAAATACTGGCGACAATTGTAATATTACAGAAATCGGATTGTTTTTGGTTCTAGTGTCTCATTTTTAACCAAAGAATTCGTTGGATTTTATTGATCGGCTTGCGTACAACTGCAGTCGTATTTTGTGGATAATCTTTGGAGAAAATCCTTGGAAAAACACCTGTCAATTGTGCTCTAATCGACAATTGTTCCACATTTATATAATTAACATCAAGTATTGATTTGCTTCTTTTTTCTTAAAAAATACAAAACAATTAATAGTTGGTTTTGTGTTGGATTTTCTAAAGATATCGGACCGGTCGTTTGCGGAATTTAATAAGAGCCGTTATAAGCCACGCTTTCCACTATTAAATTTTCAATAGAAATTTTACAGGACAATCTATGAGGTTAGTGCTGGTGTAGTTTCCAACTGTATTAAGCCTCAAGTTTTAATTTACTTGATAATATTAATAACACACAAACTAACGAACGTTAGGCCAAATTTATAAAGTTGGTGTGACCAAAATAGTCCAAGTAACATCGACATTTATTTATAAAATGGCCCCAAAATTCGAAAAATCACAATTCTAATCATGTACTATCGACGTTAATCAATCGGTTTTCTTTAACGAGAATACTGAATATTTTCATTCAACCCCCGGTATTCGATTTGCTAATGTTTGAATGCTGTAGTCTTACAGTATAATGTGGATTGAATAATAAAAAAATAACAATACAGAAATTTCAAAGGGCTCGATCGGGTGGGGAAATTTTATTTGATACTAACGCCAAATATTCTAAAAGGTTTTCTTCAATATATAGAAATGACGACTTGCAAAATATTCAATATAGCTCAAACTTAAAAGTTCCTTTCGGTTTACAAAAGTCAAAATTTCCGATTTACTCGTCTGTTAAAATAAATTGTAGATTGAACGAAAAATTATAGTTTGATAATCTAATTAGTGCCGAGGAACGTGCTGCTAAAAAGGCGGAAATAAGGGTGTTCTTTATTAAAGGCACTTCCTCACAGGAATATAAGAAAACGAAAATAATTAGAAAGAAAAACTCCCTGTGTAAATCGTTGGATTTTATAAGGTCAAGGCTGTTACAATCATCTACTTGACGACATGGTAGCGTTACAATCCATGGTCAGTTGTTGTAGATAGATAAGAATTTCAGTACACGTAACATGACCAATTTCTTACTAGATTCAGTTTCGGTTAAAGTTTGCTACGTGCTAAACATTCAATTCGAGTTTTATTTAAACTATCCCAACTGTACGTGGATATTTGTAATTGTATTCGATTAAATATCGAATTTTTGAGGCCCAGAAAAACTAGCCCTGCACTTGACACCCGATCTCTACGAGTAATCATTAAGTTTTCTAATAGACTGGTTTAGCATGTTCACAACGACTATTAAGCTTAGATCGTGTTTGAATTGGTGCAATAAAGTTTCCATTTCAGCAAAGAACAGCATCTGGCCACTATTTGGGCAAAGATTTCCAGACTCTCTCGCAAATATTTCAGTATGTGTGTGCATGGTCTAGTAGTAGGTGAATATATTTTATGTTGTTGTATTCGTATGTGTGGAATTGTGAATCGGTCGAGCCGAGCAGAAGCAAAAATCCTAGGTTAACCGGGAGAGGGTTAGGAGATATTCCTGCTGAGCGTCGCGACGTTCAGTATTCTGGTGTCGATGGTGCCGTCATGATTCAGTTAATACGCGCCCGCATACTACACGATAAATCGTAACGTAATTATTTAACAATTTCATTCGCTTCTATTGGACGATTTAAACTAATCCAAGTGGTAATTGAATGGAACTTTATTCGAATTAATATTTGAAGTTATTTCGCCAAAATGCCGAAATTACAGGTGATTTTTTACGATATTCTACTTGTTGTTGCTTGTTTTATAACTAAACGCAATTGGGCGAATTTCTCTGATTGGTGAATGGAATGTTGTTTATTACTGGTTTTTCATGTTATCCATTCCGGAAAATGTTGGAATTATTCTAACGGACGAATTTCAGTTTACAACAAAATGGCATTTTTCCGTATGGCCGCTCACAAGATTTCACCGATCAAATCTTTTACAGCACATTCGATTGGTGGTAATCCAATTTTTGATCCTTTTGATGTTCTAATTCTTCCAACAATTTCCTGGTAATTTCGTTAACGCTTTTAGCATTGAATCTTCGGCAATGGATTGAATTCGTAATCCAATGTGCGTCTATTAGTTGAGTCCCTGTGTTAATTAAATTGTTCCAAACTAAGCTAATTTGAACTAGGAGAACATGCATCGATAATTATTCGAACATACAATCGATTTAAATTTTTAATTCATCTATCATATTTAGTTACATTAAACGGTTGGAATTGTAAGTTTATTTGCTGTTGAACGTGTGCGAAAAGATCTCCCAAAGGATAGATTCAGGCTCAACGGTAAACTTTATAAAACTCCCATAGCAGATAATTATAGCAGATTCTACATGTATTTCATGGGTCTTTCTTTACATAGAAAAAAACGTAGAACAGACAGTAGAAACAACATTGTTTACAACGCTAAAGATGCTTTAACACGTTTACATATTATACATAAAATGTAAATTACACTAGAACAAAGTGCCAATTGATGTTGCAACATTTCCACAATACCCAAGATATATGATTGGATAGGATTCATGAATAAATTCGCCTGGTTAACAAACGTGCAAATCTATTCGAAATTGGATTTATTTTTACCGAGAACTCACCCCATATCTTCGTACATCTCATTCAATTTAAACGTGTTAATAGGATATGAATTAAATTAAATAGTCACTCTCGACACCACACCCCATCGGTATCGTTGACAAGTCATTCTTAACAGCACGACTTTGATGTTTAGTTCCAAATTAACACTGAATTTCAGCATATGGATAACGTCATGTATGCATTAAAAATCTGTTTACAATTATTGTCCAGACATGTCGTTATTCGATTAATTATCGTGTTTACTTTCGGATGTTATAAATGTTTAATTAAACTGAGAGCACGATCAATCTTCTCTAGTATCGCTCAAACTGATAAACATTTCAAGTGGAATATTGTTTTCGATTTATTTATTACACACGAAATTTTATCGAAATTGCCAAAATGCTGGTACCGTCATTACACGAATTTTAATAGAGAAATTTAATAGAAACTTGAGTGAAATTATCCCAAGTTTCGATTATCATTTCAACTATAAATGAAGATCTTCACGTGTAGATAAAGTCCTCACGTGTTCATTTTGAACAGATTAAACACGTGCAAATCGAGTCCGATTGAAAGTTTACAAGCTCACATGCAGTCTCTTGTGGAAATGTCGGCAAATAAGCGTACGTTCTAAATTAAAATCAACATTACGGTAGCGAAAAAGTAAAAATTGGCTGAAATATCAGGAAGTAAGCGCAACATTTAGTTAATTGCAGGGTTTCGTTACGCTTCAAATATAAGTTGAGGATAATTGAAAAAAATGTATTTATTACAACAATTTTCTGTAATAATATCCGGAAAAATAATGTTGAAGATCTGTTTCCAGGCTGTTTGGGTAGTTTCGCGTATTTTAAAATAATTAGCTTTGTTGCCTTTAAACAAACGTACCTTGAAGCGTTGTTCAGTGAGAAAATTGAAAAAAGTAATGTAATTCTGGTTTCTTATAAGAACGAATATGAAATAGAACAGTTCTCTTATTTTCTTAACGCCTCTTATAAATGAATTCTTTATAAGAGATACTCGAACAAAACGAATTGTGATGATTGATTACCGACAATCCATTGAATTAATTGAGAAATTATAAAAAAAGCAATTCAACTAATGCTCCAATAATGGTGTTATGAATCAAAATTGATGATTTATCCATTTGTAGATGTGGAGAATCACAAACAATATCTAAGCTATTGATAAAAACAATAAACCAATCTAAATGAACATCTTTGCAAAAAATTTTGCTACCACCGCGCCAACTGACCCGGCAAAAACTCGATTAGCGTTAGCAAATGTTTAGAAAAAAACGCTGCTATATACCCAACCGGATGGACGATATTGTGTCGAAATTTGGGGGAAATTTTGCGAAATCTCCCAACAAAAACGCTATTTTTATAGTTTGTAGAGCTAGCCATTGAAAACTTCTAACGCTCCTCTTGAGGCTTCTGTTCGAATAATCAATAATTGTATCGGATCTGTTTGAAGTTGAAACTACAAGAGGGGCTCGTTGAATTACTCAAAGAGGGCATTTTTACTTTATTACTTTCATAAGTTATTTACCCCGTTTCGAATCGTTATGTCAACAGCCCAGCATGCCGGCTATAGGGAGTTGAGGTTTATTCAGGCAATTAAAGTAGACAGTCCCTGTTCGTTTTGTTTATTCTCGTTTTTCATTAAATAGAAGCCACTCTAGTTTTTTTCGATTATTTCCTCCACGATAATTTCTTGCGGCCTATCTTGAGGCGGTAGTATTGTAAATAAAACAACACACGTTTATTTCCAACTGTTGTAATCATTGTTAAACGTCGCAATTGCTTCGGGATTTGGTTAAAGTTGAAGTTTTCAAATTAAAGGAAAAACTATTCCCATAAATGTATGTCAAAGATAGTTGGTATTAATATGAAATGTGCGCTATTGTCCTATAAATAATTGAAAAGTTCAATAACGAAAGGAAATCAATATGATTGAGTGAAATACGAATAGGTACGAGTTTACAAATAAAAATAGAATAGGAATAAACGAAGTGGTTTCGTTATTATTAATCTTCCCAACGTTTGTTGTCCGATATTTAGTTTTTCAACCGTTGAATCCAATATCGAATAGATAATTCTAAAATTACGACTAATGTATTCATAGAAAGTTGGTGAAAATTTGTGTAAAACTCACTGAATTTTCCATGCAATATTACCGTAATTTAATAACAGACTTTAATAAATATTTTTTTATCCCTCTTGGTTGTCAAAATTTCGCTACTACTTCATTAAAATCATTGAATATTTCCATGGTTTTAAGCGATATCATGAATAATGATGACCCCCTTTCAGCTCATCACGAGTATTGAAACCTTTTTCAAATTCTGCCTTGTTGTTGATCATTAACACACTATTACAACTGCCAATAAATCGACTGATGAATTACCCGAAATGTTGGAACTGCTACTTTTTCCATCGTTTATTTGACAGTCCATTATTCGGCACGTAGATGAACATTCGAATTATTCACCATCAAATCGATAATATCGATCATCGGTCTTATCACTGCCGGATATTAGGAAAATACGCGATCGTTTTCACAGTTGCAGATCTGGAGGCGAATTTAATGGGATTATATATTGGAACCATCGGCTGGGATTATGTCGATCCAAGAAAGATTGTTTACATTTTGGAATAATAGAAAAACAAACCAATAAGTGGCGCCTTGAGGGCTAACAAAACAAATATCTTCCCAAGGTCTCTTTTGGGGGAAATTATAAGAAAATATCCGTATACTACACCGTTGGAACTGTGATAAATTGATGCTATGGACCATGTTTGCTTTAAAAACCAAGCAAAATTTATAGCATTTGTCGTTTAAAATGATCATTTCTATTTTTTGGTCGAGATCACGTTCAAATTCGTTTTTATTATCAACGTATTTGACTTTAGAGTCAATAAATGTCTAGTTAAACGTACGACAGTTGGAATTATGAATATGCTTCTGTCATTACAATAATTCTCCAAATTTCATAAAAGTGTAAATATTTAAATAAACTCCGTTGAAATACAGCGAAATATTCACTTTATGTTTTGATGAACGGTCGTTGTTTGTCAGAGTTATTACAGGATTAACGATTTTATGATTATTAACTAAACCGTTTCAAATGGACTCTATCGATTTTTAACCGCAACTGATTCAATCATTCATTATAAAACTTTAATCATAAATAACTTAACAACTGCAGTTAGAAATGAACTTTTCCGTAAACTTGTTAGTTTATTTGAATTTCTACCTACTTATCTAACACCGAACATATTTAGGAAACTGTTGAAAACGTTCTATCGATTTTACATTTTCACCGTTAATAGTAGATTTGGGTTGAACACATGCCATAAATGACCGCAGTCTGGCTAGAAACGGCCCATATTTGCTGGTTTATTAGTCATATGCAAAATTGTAGCGATATTAGAAAAGTTGTTGCCGTTGTTATCTTATTGTTATTATTATTTGATGAATTTTGAGTGGATGGATTTTCATTTTCCATTATACGCATTACTAGGAGACAACCCTTCTTCTAGCACAAAATTCATTATTACCCCTAACAACTGAGCGGATGAATACAAAATATGCTTTCAATTTTCATAAAACCGTTTGGTGTCGTACAAATGCATCATATATCTTTATACGTTATAAAATTATGACAGAAATTCTCATACCATTAAATAAAGTGCTTTATTTTCTTTCTGTAAACACCACCAATTCATCAGTTTATGAATGAATCACTTGTAGCAAACAAACGAGATTATTTTAACCGTCAAACTTTATTGTCGTTATTGAAATTTGGAAATTTACCCCAAACGAAGCCTCTCCAACTTGCCAACAGTACAAGTTTACGAATTTAAGGGAATCTGTGTAAAGTCTTTAAATGTTCTTGTTGAAGTTTCTTGGCTCAGGTTTACAACGATGAGATTGCAACGTAAGCTGAAGCATTACTGTATTGAAGCTAATATCGATGATACAAAATAAAAATAAGACCGAAGTCTGTTAGACGATATTTGAATACTTGTAGAAGACTTTGAAAAGCTCGCCTAAAATTTCTAAAACCACTGGGCGATAAGATGAGACATTCGTGTTTTAGATTCTGTCAAAGTGGCTTTGTTGGGGTACATTTGACCGATAATGCGCCGGCATACCGTTTCTTTAAATCCGGGAAAAGGAGCTAGTCCTGTACGATCTCCACACAAATTAGATTCAAGTTCTATTAGGGTCTTCACCTGGCCCTGTCACAGAATTATAAATGGTAAAGGAAAGATACCCGATAGTAGTCTTCTTATCTAGTCGATTTAATAGGGAAACTTGTATTTGTAACTGTTGAGAAACGTGTGGGATGTTTGAACAGAAGATTCAAGTTAATCGACCGTCTATCTTTTCCGCCCTTTGCTATAATTCATGTAGCCGACGTGTGGGTGTCATATTTTTTTGCAGCACTTTCCACTTTCGACAACTTTTTGCCTTATAAATTAACAAATTGTAAGGCGAAGAGGACAATTAATTTGGAAAGCCTCTCGAGAATAAATTATTTCGTTTCGTTGCTTTACAAAAATTCGATTATCAACATTTATTCTGTTCCAGATTTGGAAAATTAACGGAAAATTGATTCGAGTGTATTCGACAACTGAAGGCAATAGCTACATTTCCACAATCTACACCGATAATTACAACAAAATCATCGACGATAATGATGATGAATATGACGATATGCTATCAACAATATTTAACGTGAATTTGCCGACAGTATGGCTCAGTTATTGTTCAACATTTGTGAAGATTTCCCTACTATAAGACAGGAAAAAGTGATAAATACGTTAATAAATCAAATTAATCCAGAAAAAAGCCGAAAACTTTTCCATAATTTGTATTAAATAAAGTGCTAATGTAATGCGAGATATACTAAATGCGTCCGCGTGTGCGGCACTTTTAGAAAATGTCAGATGGGGTGATCCACAATTATTATTGTCATTATCAGTTCTTGCCCTTATCAATGTTATGGTTATTGTTGGCAATTGTTTAGTGATAGCTGCTGTTTTCTGTTCATCAAAATTACGATCAGTGACAAATTTATTTATTGTCTCATTAGCTGTTGCCGATCTACTTGTTGGTATTGCTGTACTACCATTTTCATCCATTTGGGAAGTATTCAAGGTAAAATTACTATTATTATTATTATTATCAATATTATGATAGATAGTATTGTAATAATGATGAAATGAAGAAGCAATATGAACGTTTGATAATGTACAATAACATTGTTAGCTACCAAATTAATTAATTAAGTAAACAATTGTCTCGTTCGCGATTTGTTTCCATTAATAAGCTGCCAATTCGTCTGTAAGTCTTGATAATTTCAGTCAACACATAGGTTTGATAGAGGGAACGAGGCTTTTGTTCTATTCACTTACTGTTGTTATTATCATTATTAATCTACAAAAGCAATTTCTATAACAATTCCTTAGGAAATAATCAAAACAAATTGTAATTAACTGAACAACCAGGATGGTTTAATAAGAAATAGACAAACATCCACACAAATTGGATAATCACCGAATGTTTGTAAAAGTTCACTAATTGAATGAAATTATGTCATTTGTACTAATAATTAGGATACAAGTTCCTATAATTAAATGCAATTGATAAATTCTTCCGTTCAATTATTCAAGTCAAGATTGATTATAATCTTTGCAACAATTGATGGAAAATTAACAAAAAAAGAAATGGAAAAGTGCGATTACATTTACTCTTTTTTTGATGTTTACATTCTTAAAATTCCTTTTGTAGTTCGACTTGAATTCAACAAAAGAGACGCTGCTTTGTTCGGACACTTGATGGAAAATAATTTTTATTGAAGATGAAAATGTATTTCCGCCAGAAACTAATTTGTCATTTTAATAGGTGCATTGTGTTTAGACACGGTTCCTCATTTCACAACAATTTCCTCATGAATCTCTGGAATAACGCGGAAATTATAAACGGTGGAAAAATCTGAGTGTTGAATTGGAATCGTCAATCTTCTGTACGATTTCAATCATTGCTCATGGGGAATTATAACAACTCCTTGTCGGTCAGAGCAAAAATAGAATTCTAACGATACGGGGAGAGATTGTAGTTTAATTGAAAACTATAGTTGTCTTTGGGGACAGTTAAACGGATAAAAGTCGTTTCGATTCTAAGGTTCATATTGAAATTTTACATTTTTGCGTTTTATCCATATTAGAGATGCTGTGGAAGTGTCATAGCAGAAACACATCAGAAACAGAAACTTGCTGAAAAATCTCAAGATTTGGAAAACGCCCGGAATTTGCTGTATATTGCGGGAAAATTGTGAATAATCAAATATAATACGATTGTCTTCTGTGATACAGAATTCAATCGGTATTATCCGAAATAAAAACTCTCACAAACAGGTACTCCTTAAAATGCTCTTTCTAATGCTACGGTATGCATTGCAATATCTCATTAAGAAAGAGATAGAGATATATAGACTTTTAAAATTTGGCATAATTCGAACACCGTATGGTTATTTGTTATAGACTACGAGAAAATCATTGGAAAATCGGTAATTTGCTAAGTTATAGGCAAAGAAACACGTGCTCCAAGAGTCTTATATGTAACTGAAAGTTTAATTGGATTAGTTAGAAACAAAATCGTCTCCGGAGGCCCCATAAAATGCTATTTCTATTTCTATCCATTGTGATGTCGGATCAAGTTCAATGAATTCGTATTTCCGTTATATATGCGTTCAAAAATGTGCGAAAACAGAAGCAGAATTCTCAACATTTGCGGAATTCGGCAGTTACGGAACAGAACGTTTCTAATCCACTTCGTCTTGTTTTAATAAAATCGTGATTTTTGGCTGTTTAAGCGAATTTATTGCGAACTTTCATATCCCATTTTTCCCTTTTACAATATTTTGACTGCTCCCATAACTTTTAATTAGATAAGACTCGACCAATAAAATTCTACAAAATTAATTAACCTTTATTAATGCGATGATTGTTATTATCATTTAGGTGGAGATAATGTTTATATTACGTTTAAAGTTGCCATCGTAAAGCACTTGAATTTGCTAAAGTAAATATGGAATACACTAAAAGGAGGTTGATTTCAATTAACTATTTATATGATGGAAATGTACGACTATTTTAAGCAAGATTCTCTAAGTTTTGATGATTTTACATGAATTTTAGTGCGTTAAGAAAACATAATCTTCACTTCAAGTAATAATTAAGCTTATATTAATAAATTTCGATCCACTTTTGCTACAAAATAAAAACATTACGAAAGCTTTCTGTAAAACTCTATCAAGTTCAATTTGTATGGCACTTGTGTGTGTGACAAATATTGTTGTGGTGCATTTCCAGCAATGGCAACACTAATTGAATTTCACTATTTCAAAAGACTACAGTACTCCTCAAAATAAGTGGACCTTTGTTATGTTAAAATACAAATAGAAATATAATGAGTTGAAAGCCAGTCTAGTTCATTCTATTGAAAGTAATTTCGTTTCAGACAAGAAAAAACTTTAAACACCATTTTTATTGGATGGATAGCCCAATTTTGGACTAAACGAATTCAAAAGAACATATCTAACAAGTAGCATAGTTTGGGTGGAAAATGTACTTGAATCTTGTTGAGAATATAAATGAAATTGCACGTTTTTTCTCGTTGTGAATAAATTGTGAACGGAATTTCAACGAAATCAGCGGCTTTCTCACCACCGTCCAAATGAGAAGTAATTTGTTATACTACCTTGAATATCACGAAATAATAAATATACTAGATAGACTAGATAGAAAACTACAATAGTCACTGATTGTTCATTTGATCTGTATTGTAATGCGTCATATTCCAATTCGTTGTTGCGTTTTCAAGAGAATTACGGATTCGATTGTAGGTAGCGAGATGGTAGAAATGCTGCAATTTTGATCTTTTCAGTTCTCGCTTGATAGCATCATTCATCAAGCTAAATGAACGTAATAACTTTGAACTTAAAAATTAACTTATCTAATGGAAAATTCGAATAATTTGTAAACCGATCTGAAATTGTGCCTTGAAGAACGCCGATGCTTTCTCCGTTTTAAAAGCGTTCAGCTTTTGCCGTTCTGTGTTATTAAATTACATTATTATCTTCGACTCTCCCCCGTTTTGCGTCGGGTTCTTGGTAGAAATCGTCTCAAAAGGAATGATCGATTATATTTGTTATGTACGTGGTGTATATAACAAAAAAATATCGGAAATTCATGAGTTTCTTTTGTACATACATAACCGGAAAAAATGTAAATATTTCTTTTTTGTTTTACAATTGATCGTTTTGATGGAGTCAAACGCTGCCGTGGGGTGGTAAAAAAACGGCGAAACACGTTAAAGCTCGCACTCTGGAGAACAATCTACCGGTTTGAATTCTGAACAACAGCAATGACAAAAAATAAACGGCAAATAAATGTAAATATTCTGAATAAAGTTCGTGAAGTTTCTAACAATCATTTTAAAATCTTCTCTATTATTTTTCAAGTCTTGTTGCAATTGTTTAATAGAAAACTACACAATTGGCGGATGGTATGTAATATTTCAGAAAAGTTAAAATTCCTTACCTATTATTACATCAAATTTTATCAAAACAAGCATGGATTTATCAATATTTCGTGTTACAAGCATATAAACGGAACCAAAGGGGGATTGCGTGATTTTCTGCAAACTGGCTCTTATTTTCACAAAGCTACCGCAATCTTGACCTTTTTCTCCCCCTTCAAGTCGCTACTTTCTCTCGCTATTATTTTTTAAATAAATATGATCACGAATTCAACTTTTTTAAATTATTTCAATTAACGAGAAATTCAAGTTACAAGCAAATTTGCCAGATTCTAAATCTTCGCAATGTTGTTTCTCGATTTGGTAGTATTGGTGTGGAACATTTCAAAACAATAAACTTTTAATTCAACAAGTTCCTTTGCCATAAAAGTTTAATCGACCAAGTTTTCTAATTGGATTCGTGTTGCACAACTAAACAGACGCAAAAAAATCACGAAAATATACGGATTCGGTTAGTGTTGAATCAATTTTTCTTGATAAATCGCCTGTTTTATTCCATATTGCAGTTGTAATTAAATATTTGATTATATTGTTAGTTATTCGATTTGTTTCTAAATCAAAGAAATTGACTTTACGATGAAAGATTTAGCTGCAAATCATGGTGTAGCATGATAGGTTAATAAAAAGATAGGTAAATAAAAGAACTCGACTGTATCGATCAACAATACACGGGAAATTCGTGCGATTATTTGAGCATCTGTGCTATTTTACAGCGAGGAAATGGAATTTTAAATCCACTTATATTTTGAATTAGTGATAAAGTTAATCAAATTAGCCATCGAATGGTGTTTTTAAAAATAGCCAAACCAACGTAAATTTATTATTTTCGCATTCGTTGATAAAATAACGTGTGAAAATCCGCTAAAAAATCCTAAAAATACATTCGTCTCAATTAATAACCATCTACATTACTACAAGACATGCAAATTTTTAATATTCCCAACAAAGATTAAGAATGCGGAAAATATGTATTTGATTCATGCAAGAAACGCGAAAATTATTTCGTTTAAAAGTCTTGACAACTGGAGATATTAGTACCCGAGTCACAATTCACTACAATTTTTATTATAAAAAAATATACAATTGTTCTATATTTCAAAATGCAGCTATAAATAAAAGAAATCCACTGTTCTGGCTTATATTAGAAAATTCAAAAGAAAGAATCGCCCATAATTCAGGACCGGATTAAATCGACTATGTGGGAGAAGACAATTGCTTCCATGATTGGAAATCTAGCGCGTTAAAATGGCTATTGTATTTGCCAATAAATTATCTTCAATTGAGTTTTATTGTTGAAAAAAAAGTTGGAATAGAAAATTACAAGTGTTTGTGTGGTTTTATTGGCGATGCCAGATTTAATTTTAATCCGCTCCTGATCAATTTTATTGAATATCTGCCAACTTTTATACATAAATCACAACGTATAAGTTGCGATCACGAAAAATTCCCAACCTTATCAGCCACCCACCAAGCGAGAGGATTTCTCGATTTGTTGATTTTTATTTTTTTGAACGATAAACAACGTTACAGCTAGAAAATAAGCAGGATCGGCTCCAGTTTCGATCTGGCGATTTGACGATTTTAAGTGGAAACAGTTATTTCTCGAGTAACTCCATCATTACCGGTGAATCGATAATAGCAGCTTTAGAAAAGGCAAAATCGTATAAAATAAATGTTAAATTGCGTGGTATTCGTCGGCGTTGTCGTCTCTTTCCCGCCCCATCCCTCGAGATAATTTTAAGCTGTATATTGCCAAGATAAAGTCCTAATTGTTGTTCCACATGGGAAACACCCCAGGGATGTATAAACATAAACTTCACGTATATTTACAAATATGCTAACGATATTAAAAAATCAATACAGAAATTGCGACCAATTGGAGTTGTGTAGGTTTTCTTTTTAAAGAAAAGTCGAAATTACGGAGGAAAGAAAATGCAATCCAATTTCAATCTTATCGTTAAAATCGTTCCATTTTTTATTAGACTGATAATCTGTTTAGATTTAAATCTGCACAAGTTCTGTAATGAGGAAGATCTTGTCGGAATTAACTTCCTGTTTGGAGCTTTTAAACTGCTGTAACAGATAAATCCCGCTCGGACCTGCTACTTAAGCCGTCAATCTTATCATGAAGAACAATATTCAACAATGATAATCCAATGATATTCAGTGTTATTATATTTAATAGCTTGTCTCTAACAGTTTCAAACACAATCAAACTCTGTGGCTTGCGTAATATTTACATTTCTAAAGCTTCTGCTTTATGCCAGTGTCTGTTTCTATACAATATGATTTCAAATGTAGGTATATATATATACCTGTGGCTTTTGTAATTTAGATTTAGTTAGAAATTTGATCTATATGTAAAGTAACAGTGATTAAAGTTGAAGGTGAATTGATTTAGATCTCGATAATATCAATTTGGGTGGGAATTTTTCAATTTTCTTTTATTAAATTTCACGGAAATAGATTAATGTTCGTATAGCAGCGACACACTCACACACTGCACAAAATTTTTGGCATCTGTATCAAAAGTTAATAAATCTCCAGTAGGTTCAACACAAGGTCGACTCTTTCTATTTTAAAACGACTCCAAAAAGTAGAAAGAAACCAAAACATTGCATAAAAGTACGATTTTTATGATCGACCATAGTCTCGTACATACATTGACACATGTGTGAGTATTGTTAAATATCGTTCCATAACAATCTTTCATATTTCCCCATGGCATATTGACATAAAATCCAATATAAGTCGATGAATGTCGGAAGAGAAGCCGGCGAAATCTATCCGTTGCTAAATTCTACATTTTTACCACTCTGTCAATATAAAATCGAATAAAAACTATAGAAAAACGAAAATCAACACTGTCCGACGATCGTCAAATAAGCAGCGAAACAATTTGACAACAAAGACACAATTTCAACTAAATCGATAATTTTTTGTTGGATTTCAGGTCTGGATTTTCGGTGATGTTTGGTGCAACATGTGGCTAGCTGTGGACGTTTGGATGTGCACAGCATCGATACTAAATCTGTGTGCAATCTCATTGGATAGATATGTTGCCGTAACAAGACCTATAACATATCCAAGTATTATGTCCCATTCAAGAGCTAAGCTTTTAATCGCCGGCCTATGGGTGCTTAGTTTTGTTATTTGTTTTCCACCATTAGTCGGTTGGAAAGACAGCAGTGAGGTAATATTAATTATATTTCCCAACTAATTCAACAAAATTGATTTATTCGTTTTATAACTTTAGCGCTTTTAAAGTTGACAAGTTTACCAATTTGCGATAAAATATTGTTATTATCGATTTATCCCAAGGCGATCTAGTCTGTTTTATTCAGTTTTGTTGATGAAACTGTTGAATTTGCTACACACGTAAAATTTCCATGATTTTAAATCTGTTGTTATCCGATGTAACGTAATTTATAATACATGCAAAGACAAATAATGTTGATACTCTGTATATTTTATCGCAGAACTTATTTTCTATAGTTGATGACAAAACAACATCACGTATGGGCATAAAAATTGGATTGCACAACACTCCTTGAAGAAATAAAGTTTTGATTATAGCTTAGCTTGTGGCAATATGATGGAATTTAATGATAGTTGACACGTTGTCACAATGACAAACGCTCCAACATTTCTCCCAGTATCAAAAGTATCACATCTACTACGTTATTTAGATCGGATTATAAGTTCTTATACGGCAACTGCCATTCGAGCACTTCGAAACGTATTTGAAAAATTTATAGAAGAATCTCTGGAGATAATTTTAGCAAAATTTGAACTTGGTATCGATGTTCCGTAGAATACAATGGAGAAGAATCAAGAAAAATCAACGTAGAGAGCTACAAGGTTCTAATTTTGCCGACGCAACCTCCGGAAACTCTTCTATACATTCTTGAAATATTCTTCGAATAACTCATTAAGTGGTAGGAGCTTACTCGGAATCATAACCGTTTAAAACAGACACCCGGTAGATTTTGATTCACTTTTTTCGGATAAAAATCTTCCATTAACTGTAATCGGTCCAACAGGCCGATACCTCTATTAGAGTATACACGGTGATGTTTATGAAATACCCTTAAAAATCAGTTTTAATCTAAA
>JACDRQ010000389.1:0-56066 GCA_013841215.1 Hycleus cichorii
CTCTTGTGTGAGATTTGACATAAATTAAATTCGTATCAACGTCGCTTTTAAAATTCAGCAAAAGTTGTGGGTAGAAACGCAATATACCATTCCTTTCGTGAATAAATATGAGAGCAAATGTTACAATTATAGGAATAAAACTGAAGATAAATATTAGAAATAAACCGATTTTGTGATTTCTCCTAATCACTAAACATATTGCGATTGCTATAAGGAAATAATGGAAATCACAGGATAGATACCAAGATTGTATGATACACTGAAAATTAGACAAGTTATTCTACAAATTATCAAAATCGTCCCGTTTTACCATATTCTGGAAGTTGATATAATTGTTGATATACAATAGATTTGTCCACCAATTTGTACGACAATCGGTACTTTCTTTGGTAACGACCTGTTTCCATAAAGGGCCTGATCCGGTGTAGTTGTACAGTGTGGCATAGAAGAATATAACGAAACCTAGCACTGGAGTCATCCTAAAACAATCCAGCAATATAATCAATCGTTGTTAATTCAAACTCACCTGATATATCGTGACAATATACAATTAAACGCCTTCCAATCAGTTTTACTCAATAAATTATAAGCGACTAAAATACCACCCATTGTAAAGAAAATATCAACAACTAAATCGCTCCGTAATTCTAAAATTGCATAGAATTTGAGAGTTTCCTGAAAATTTACAAATTTGCGGAAGTTTCCTGTGAATAATGGTAACTTACTGTTTCAACGTAATTCATATTGGAAACTGGACCGGCCATAAATGAAGCAAATCGATGTAAACAAATTACACCAATTATCGCAAACGCTCTAACACCATTCAAAATAGCCAAATTACGATCATCAACTTTCAGTAATGTCGGTAGATTTCTTTTGAACGAGAAAGCCATTAATAGTTTGTTTGCTTGTAGATTTTTAGACTTTTTTCGGTCAAAAATTGTAGCTACAATGCCAGTTGTTATCAAAATTAAACATAAAATACAGAAAGATACATCAAGAGTATCGAAGGGTTTTTGATCCTTATAACTCTGACAATCGATATTTGATAAACTAACAGTGAAATGTATTCGACTTTGTTCAATAAGAGGAGTTTTATAGTCTTTCACGTAATCTTGAAGGAAAATTTGTAAATCCTTTGGTTTACAAGAAACAGGCGTACACCAGCCAATTCTGGCGATATTTCGGGGTTGTTGCGACTTGTCTCCATTATACTAACGAGAGTAAACTCAGTAATCGTTGGGAATTTTCTTAAAAACTTACATAAAGTCGCTGAATTACTAATTCGTTTGGACTGTGGACGAATGGCGATGAGTCATTCCGTTTAATTTCCGGCACAATTGCCCGCAAAGTCACCAAACAGTACTGTGTAGGAAACGGTGCTTTAACCCCTAAACATTGATCAAAATTTCCAAGATTATGCGACAAACCCTTCAGCACACCCACCGTACTCTTCGCCGTTGAATCCCACACTAAAATCGTTAAATTAGAATTTTCTTTATCGACAATAACAACTCACTTTCGTAAGCCCAAAGGGTGGAATTGTCCAGATGTTCTCGATAAATTCGACTGTGATCGGCACAAATTTGATTATCACTCAATTCGGCACCCGGTGGTAAACTCGGAAAAATTTCATATTTTTCCAGGATACAACTATCACAAAACATTGTATTTATTAGAATTAAAACAATAATAATCAACATTTTCTATGGAGTAAGTTTGGCGTTCTAAAGGGTTACGATTCGAAATGAGCTTTAAGAATGTCTGGTATTAGATTTAATACTTTGGTGCAAACTTATAAAAAATTCGAATAATTAATTAACATAAAAAAGTCTAAGAAATGGATTTCCCCTGTTTATGTCTAGTTTTTCTCGTTGTAAAAAAGTGCACGGTCAAATTTTGTTATCCTCTAAATGTCATACGTCCGTTTACCTATGAAAATAAGCCGAATTCTATGTTGATTTCGCGTCTAAATTTAGAATTGTTCGAATAACTCAATAATTGCGATAAAATTCATAAATTATTCATTAGAAATGAGCGACAACTTCATCACATTCCATTAGGGGACGATTTCAATGTGGATAATTCTCAGAAGTTGTTATAATTATAGTAATTGAGCTGTTTTTGTGGTAAGCAAAGTTAGAATGTCGATTAGAATAGCCATGAAATCAATGACGAAGAGTCTGTCAAATTTTTTTCTACCTATTTTTGATGCTGGATATGAAAAAACCGGACTTTAGATTTATTTATTTGTTTGACATCGTATACCAAAAACCTATCAACAAGAAGAAATTGGAAAGTGACAAGTGTATTTGAGGTAAGTTGGAGAAACTTAGAAGAATACTCTAGAAAATATTGGCACAAGATACACGAAATTGTAAGTTTTGCCTTTTAAAGATAACACTTTTTCTGATAAAGTTCCCTTTATTATGAGCTATGATTTATAGACAAAGTCAGGTATTTGTTGCAGGATTTAATGAAGTTTATCTGCCTCTTTATCCGTTTTCAACAACAACAACAAGATTACTACTCGTCATTGATTGTAATTTTCATTTTTTGATTGTTTACCGGAAAGAAGAACTCTTTACTAATCTCCTGCAATAGTATTTCAATCACTAAATGAGATAAAAATGTGAAAATTTGGAATGTTCTTCATCTAACAATGTCAACTCACTTTCATGTGCCCAAACGGTGGAATTATCCAAATTTGCACGATAAATTCGACTATGATTAGCGCAAATTTGATTCAATTCAGCACACGGAAAAATTGCAGACTCTTCCGAAATGGAACTTTCACAACAAATTGCCAAAACTAGGATAACAACTATCAACATTTCGATGAGTTTCTTTAGGGTTGCAGAAGACGCCTCAAAATAATCTAGTGCTAGATTAACACCTTGATCTCACAATGAAAACCATCGAAATGTTCATAAATTAGAGAGAAATACTTGAACATGAAATTTCCCTATTTTATTTAATTCCCCTATTTATAATAAATAATTGCCAGATATTTATTTGACCGTCTATTTCATTTCAAAGTTAGAATTTGTTTTATAAATTTTCGTTTAAACAAAATAAATTAGATAAGAATACACTTGCAATTAACTGAAATGCACTTTTCCTGTTTAGTTTTTCAATATTACAAAGATCAATTATTTTTTTAAATGCTGCACTTCGAATAAAATAAATACTATCAGATTTATTGTTGTTAAAAATTGACAATAAATCAAAAATTATTGCACTTATTGCACTTAACTCAAAAGTTCTTTATTGTGGAGCTCATTTTGACGGTAGCCAATCTACCAAGAGAACCAGGAAAGGTGAAAAATCATGATAAAATATAATTTTTGTACAATCTATTAAAGTCGACTATCACTACATTGATTATTATTCGTTTCATTGCAATTATCCTGATTTGGTTCAACTTTTTTCGGTGGCATCAACAACTCTTTGAAAATCCGCCGAAACGGCGCTTCAATCATCAAATACAACAATAAAGCAACGAAAAACGATAAAGCAGCATCCGATATGCCCCAGGTAATCTTGTTTTATAACAAAAACAATTAAACCGTCACAAATTGAACAAATAATAAAAACTTACAACGTCAAAATAACGAAACGATCGTGGATTTTCCAGCTGGCCGGCTGTACGCAATTGGAAGCTCATATGGATCAAATAGACGCTGTAGACCAATTTTCCTAATGGTATCCACGGTTTCCAACTCAAAATTTTGTAAATTAATCGACCATGACCGTAACTGGCCACGTACAGAATCCCAACACTGCCCAAAGCGAAGAGGGATCGATTTAAAGACGCATACAAGCCTGATTCGTATTTGTTGTAATGATGGTAGGGATTGTAATAAACAAGACCGCCGGTTAAAGAAGCGAAAATTATAATAATCGAAAGGGCTACAATTACATAAGAACGTACCTGAAATAATTCGATATTAATTACCAATTATCTATTGTTCAATTAATTGTAACTTACTCTACCAACATGTTTATTGGTGTCTTTTAAACGGTAATAAATATAACCGGTAATCATGCCGATAAAATAAGGGCCAGCTCGCGTGTGCGATTTAATATAAGTCAGTTGATAATCCAGATAAGTTTTGGGTGATCTTAAAAATTCCGGATAGAAGTGCATCAATCCGGGACGCTCATAAATTACCGTGACAATAAACGGAATTATCAATGAAATTAATGTGAAGAAACCCAATGCGACAAGCCCGATTTTACGGTTTTTATTTATCAATAAACATATAACGATTGCTATTAGGAAGAAGTGAAAATCGCATGGTAGATACCAGCTTTGTAGCATGCACTGGAATTCATCGATCAATTGGTTGAAAATCGATAATTTTTGACTTACTATGTGTTCGGAATTGACGTAATTGTTGATGTAGAGCAGATTTGTCCACCAATTTTCACGACAATCGTGTCGGTCGGCGGTTATTAGAGTTTTCCATAATGGGCCCGATCCTGTAAAGTTGTATAGCGTTGCCATGTAGAATAGAACGAAGGCATAGGCTGGTGTTAGCCTGGAAAAAACGTACCCTTGGAGTAGTGAGAGGAGTTATCGTTTGTTTACAAGCTTATTTTAAATGAAAAAAACTAATTATTGTAGTTACGTCTAATAATATCAATAATTGCACCTTTCACATTGGGGTTTTTTAATAGAAACAACCAAAACCAATTATTGATTATTGTTTTCTAACAGTAATTATCGTCGATTCTTGTGCTAATTCCGCTTACCTGATGTAGCGTAAAAGCACGATAAATCCCGGATTAATCCGCTTCTTATCAAATTGCGTCAACAAACCGTAAGTGACCAAAATACCACCCAATGTGAAGAACGAATCGACAAATAAATCACCGCGGAATATCACAGATACGTAAAATTTTCGATATTCCTAAAAATTATTCGATAAAAACCGATTTTTGATGGAAATTACCACTTACCGATTCGACATAGTTGAAATTCAATAGGGCCGAACTGACAAAAATGCCAAAACGATGATCGAAAACCACCACAATGATGGCAATCGTTCGCATTCCGTGCAACACCGCTAGAGCTGAATCGTGATCTTCGATTCGCATAAACGACCGCAAATTCGCCTTTAGCGAGAAAGCGACTAGGAGCTTTTTCGGTAAAGAACCTGGAATTTATTTGTAAATCCAACGAAATAATCGTGGAAATGTACGTACGTTTTATCGGTTTTTCCTCGTGTTTCGCCGCATTTACGTCCAGAATTGTCGCTACGATTACAGTTAGAATTAAGATTGTTGTTAAAATACAAAACGATACATCAGCAATATCGAAAATTTCCCGATCTTCTCTATTTTGACAATCCACATTGGTTATACTGACAGTGAAATTGATGTGGTTTTGTTCAATCAAAGGGACGCTGCTATTTTTCAGATAATCTTCAAGAAAATTTTGTAAATCGTTCGGTTTACAAGAAGCAGGCGTACACCAGGCGATCTTCGCGATATTTCGAGGCTGTTGAGATTTATCGCCGTAAAACTATAAAAAACAACATTATTATCGGGTATTTTTCAACCAAAAACTCACATAAAGCCGCTCAAGAACCGATTCGTTCGGACCGTGATGCAGTGATAGGGGGTCATTTCGTTTAATTTTCGGCACAATTGCTTGTAAAGTCACCAAACAGTATTGCGTGGGAAATGGAGCTTGAACAGTTAAACACTCCTCAAAATGGCCCATATGGAATAGACTGCCACTTAGCACACCGACTGTACTTTTCGCCGTCGAGTCCCACACTGAAATTGCCCGAATTTAGACTGTTTTAAACCGAAACCAACAACTTACTCTGATAAGCCCACAAAGTGGCATTATCCAAACTCTCCCGATACATTCTACTATGATCGGCACAAATTTGATTATCGCCCGATTGTACACCCGGTGGTAAGCCCGGAAAAATCGCATATTTCTCCGGGACACTATCAATACAATAAATTGTCGTAACCGTAAACATCAAGAGCACAATTGGAGTTTGTAACATTTTTTTTGGTAACGCAAATGGGGTAGGTTTGTTATCGTACAGAGTTATAGTTTCAAATGCAATTAAAGATTTCTTGTTGATAGTTTTATTTGAGATTTTGTATTATTACAAGCTCACCTTGTCCTTCATATTTGACATCCGAGATATTGCATGTAAGAGGACATTTCAATGCGCCTATTATTCCAACTGAATTTTCCATTTAAAATCGTACGGTAATTGGATCCCTGTTTTCCCAAATTTTGTCGTGACAATTCTCTAATTTACGTTCAACAGGTCAAGGATCGTTAGGGACCTCCACGCTAAAGATCCACAAATCGAGGCAAATAACCCAGAACTAAACAAATTTAGGCCAATTTCATTCGGAAAAGCGTTAAAACGACATATGGCGATAAATCTTACTCGTTAAGCCATTCTAATTGATTAATCAGTCAGTTTCCTTAAAATTAATTACCTAGTAGAGTAATAAATGAACAATAATTGATTAACGTATTGTATTAAAATTAAACGAGCGTAATTAGGCTCGGTTGTTTTTTTATGATAATTAGTTTTTCGTAATCGTAGCAATTTTAACACTCGTAAACAAGACCCAGATACGAATCCGGCCCCTTTGATTGCCAACGAAACAACGAAATAAACACATTCTTATCGGTGAAGCAACCTAGTGAAAGGAGATTTTCGGATAATTTCCAGCCGTTTTAATTATTTTGGAAATATCGCTGCGAGCATTGCTTGAGTAATGTTGATCTTTTGTTCGGGTGGAAAACTCGTGGAGCCTTGAAGTTTTCGTTTACCATCACTTAATTTATTTATTGCTTCAACAAATTCCGTGTGAAATTCGTTTCCAATTGATTAAATTGAAGCACATAATTTACGGTGAATGTTCAGACATTAAATTGCAAATATTGGATGTGCTTCGTAGATTTTATTGCAGATCGAAATAAATCTTCGTGAGTCACCAGTAAGAATCGATAAATTAAATGCACTTGGTTTTCTGGACGGTTTCAGGCGATCAACTTTCACTCATCGTTCACCTTTACCGACTTCAATATCCATAAATTTCGCACAATTTCTTCGATAAACACCAACAATAAACAATTTTGTTGTTAGTCAAACAAGAATCATTGTCAAGGTGTCTAATAAAATAACTATTAGATAATACACGTTTTGTTTTGAATAAATTGGCCTCATTTAAACGACCGACCTTAAACTTGTTAATCCACAATATTATCTTTATTACCAAATACCGGGTGGTGGAAACCTGAAATCGGTAGAAACCTTGCTGCAAGGCTGTTCAATGTTCGTCTCTTTTAATTCTCTGGAATTACGCGCCATTATTATTAATTACTATTGTTGATAATAATAAGATTTAATTATTGTTAACGTTTTGATTGGCACTTTTATGCGTCTTTTACGAGTCTTGAAAACATTGAAATTCTGTTTTTATTGCGAATCAACGTTCTTCATTCATTCTATTTTCGAACTGTTTTTCCCCGGTATTATATTCCTATTTCCATTTTTGCACGTTTGAGGGTTACATTTATTCGAGAAGAAATCCGTCCGTGGCATTTGTAAAGTTGCAATTCTTGAGCAATATTCCATGATTTCTCCCGGAATCGGTTATAGATTCAAAAATTTCCAAATATACCCCAATATTGGGGCGATTCCAGTCGACTCGATTTACAATTATATCAATTTAATCGAGGAAATTTCTCTTCCTGTTGCAAAAAGTCAAGGTGTTTGTTTAATGATTGGTAATAATATCGATTTTTAAGAATTTGTTATTATTATAATTGTTCAGTCATTCAATTTTAATAATTTTATTACCATATTTATACGAGTACCGCCTGTGTTGTGTCTTTCTAGTTGTGCCCCTGGAAATAAAAGAATTTCTCGAAGGTGACTAGCGATTTTTTTTAATTTTCTTCTACAATTTTGTAAAAACATTGACTATTATTGATTGGCTCTCTGATCGTATGCTAAATTTTTTTTTATGACGGCGTTTCGCGACCTGCACAATCAATCTGCAATTCGAATGGGTCAGGTACAAGGCTAACCGCCTTTTGTTCTGAGGCCGATTTGAAGTCCAAACTTGGACGAAAAAGCCACAAGGACAATTCGACGATCAAGTGGACGTTCAATTTTCGTAGCCAAGCGACTGAACTATCAAATTGAAGTCGCAAAATGATAAGACACGAGAATACCGCCTTTGAAATTGCCAATCCGGAGGATGCCACCGATCGGTCCGTTGTCGATTTCGGAATTCCAAGTGTGCCGACTTTTGAGAGCGAGTACGTCAACGCTAAGGCTTTCCTGCAAAAATGCAGCACCGTCACCGGCGATAACATGTGAGATCTTCGGGAATTTGACGAATCAATCTGGATAAAAACGTGTTACAGGTACGATCATTTATCGAATTGTCTGAACAAAATCTTGGCTGAACGGCCCGAGAATGTTGTCGATTTTTTCGAAGAATACAGCCGGAAAATTAAACAAGAACGCTTCAAACCGCTAACCGATCATTTGCGCGATATTTACTTATCCCCGACACGTTTGAAATTAGCAGAAAACGTAATGCCTCTATTCCCAGTAAGTCTGCAATATTTTCGAAAAATCCCGATTTTAAACGAATAAATAGACTTTAAGGATCAGCGACGATCAAGAAATGGCCCTCAAGAAAAAGACGAACATGCCGGAATTGTTGGTTTATTTAGAACGAGCCGGAATAGGCCTACCTAGAGCAGAAATGTTTTACATCGAATTATCCATGAAGAATTTGATAAGAAAGGAACCGATCGCATGGATACGGTTTTGGGGTAAAATTTTTGGCCTCAAAAACAACTACCTTATAGTTGAGTGTTTATTGCAAAATATCGAGGATAATAAAAGCGAGGAGCAATTCGTCGACAATCAAGACCTAGAAGAACCCGCGCCAATGAACCAAGCGAGCGATGACGTGATCAAAGAGCCCTCTCTAACGAACCAAGTGAGCGACCAAGAGGTGAAAGAAGTGGACGATTGGCCGCCTTTCCCGCCGGTCCCTCAAGCCACCTACACGGAACCACAAGAACCACCAGATGAACCATCCGGAGTCGGTGTCAACAAGTACGTTTACTACGTTTGCCACCAACCCGGCGAAGATTGGACTCAATTACCTGACGTCACATCGAAACAAATTCGCGTGGCTAGACAGATTGTGAAGATTTTCACCGGTGATTTAGATCAAGAGCTTATAACATACCCGGAATTTCCGGGTAAAGAACGCGAGTATTTACGTGCGCAAATTGCAAGAATTTCGGCCAGTACCCAAATTTCGCCGTTAAACTTCTACACGTTTGATGTCGGCGAGGGATCCAACGATGATTTTGAAGAGAACCCCAATTATAGCCCGATTCCAATTGACGATCTGCTCGACAAATCGATGAAATTTTGGGTGCATCACGCGTCGTTTATTCTACAACAAGGCCGAACTACTTGGTGGCATTCGAGTGATTCGAATGAAGAGAACGAGGGTGATGATGAGATTCGACCGGAAATTGGTCCCGGTTTATTGGCGCCATGTTCTGAGGATGTTTTCACCGATAAAATCCCACCATGGACGGTGTATGCTTCATCGACAAATCTACAAGAACCCAATACGATTGCAGTAGTTCGCGCGAACATCTGGCCGGGCGCTTTTACTTTCTGTACGAAAGGAAAATTATTTCAAAACATCTACTTCGGGAATGGCTTGAAAACAGTAATACCGAATTTCTCACCAATCCCGCTACCACCGGTAGCGCAAGAGTATCCTTTAGGGCCGGAAATAATCGAAATTACTGATCCTTCAGGAATTGAGGAGAAGAATGGTTAACAACTTTATTAAAATTAATAATAAATCTATTTCTTTAACGCTTGAAGTTTTGGAGTTGATAATTTAACTTTGCCTGGTATATTTCTAGCGAGTTGTTCATCTTTAACGGCTTTTAATAGATCTTTTTCACGGGGCGTTATCGAGCGGTCTTTTAGGAACATCGCCACAGCCGTCCGGGCGGCTTTACCACGTCTACCCGTTCCGGGAGTCAATTTTACCTTAAATCTACAAAAACGTTATCGATTTAAATTAGAATCAACAATAACCATACTTATAATTTGATAGAGTGTTATAAGGAGCCACAACGGGGATAGCGAATAAAAGTTCATCTTCCGGTAGCGGTATTCCGGTTAAACTATTAATCATATCCAATTCTGCTTGAACTGTCGGCTCATCTTCATCGTCATCTTCGGGTTTTTCGATGGGTTGTGGACGTACCGGACGTGGTTCTTGTTTTTTCAATTTATTATTACTGTTTGAATTATTTTTATTCTTCTTATTCTTCTTCGGTTCTTTGCCTTTACCAGCCGACTATATTTCAGATCGAATTTCAATTAAATTAACTCTAAAATAAATAGAATCTACCTGTAGAATTTCCATCCGTAATTTCCGTTCTTCCTCATCTTGATCCTTGTATTTCTCTTTAATTTTCTTCAATTTACTCTTCTGGCCGCGTTTTAATTGTTTCTCATCTTTTAAATCTTCTAAAATTATAATTAGTTGTTTAATTAAAAATCAAAATCTAAAATATACTTTTAGAATCGGTTTTCGGTTGGGGTTTAGTCTTCGATTCACTATTACCGCGAGATCGTTGGTTTGCTCTCAAAATTACCGGCTTATCATCACCTAAATAAACCACTTGTTCGTCAATTTGATTATTCTCCGGCTCTAGAGATGATTTCGTCAAGATATTTATTCTAAAATTAACAATGTTAGTTGTAATTGAGAAAATTTGGCGTGTCGAACTTGTCGCCGTAATGTTCGATCTTGATTTGGGTGTCCGGAAATTTCGATTCCTCCTCAGATTCGGATTCCTCTTCGATTTTAATCTCGTCATCGTCTTTAATTTGATCGTCTTTAATTTCTTCATCTTAAATAAATTTGAAATTAAATTAAGAATTGTTGATAATCGGGTAATACCGTCACTGCCGTCCGGTATTTCGATCTCCTCATCATCTTTATTATCGATAATCTCCTCATCATTGCCGGTTGTAATTTTACGTTCGTCTAAATGTCGTTCAATTGAACTATCTTCTAATTTGAATAGGAAACTTAAGCCCAAAATTAAATAGGATTGGGGTAAGAAATTCTTTTTGCCGCGTATCATAAAACTACCAGTTGTTAAATATTCACCAGTCGGGGCGGTTTTACTAACTTGTTCGCCCAATACCCAATAAGCATTCGTAACAACTTTAGCATCCCATGCTACACTAAATTTATTAAACAAATATTGGTTGAAACGGTACAAAAATGTAATTTTACCTGTAACAAATAGCCATAGTACCGGCTTCATTGAGGGTTTTCGGTGGTACTGGTTGGCCAGTTGGATTTTTAATAACAATACTACTAGCACCATGAATATCAGCATGTACGTAAATATCATTCGGACGCATATAACGTTTAACTATCAATTCGTTTTGTTGTTGATCTCGACCACCGATAACCAAATAATTTTCTGAACTAATGAACCAAAAGAATTTCTCAAACCAATAGACCTTTCTTGCCTTATTTATATTCGCAATTGTTTGTACATCTTTTAGGGTTTGTTTCGTTTTCTTTTCGGCTGATTTTAAAGCTTTATATTGGGATTCTATCGTTTTTTGTTGTTTCTTTGCAGCATGCCGTTTTTGATTATAATATTTTCTACCGTTTGCAAAAGCCGATAAATCTAAATCAATATCGACTATCATCGGTGGTAATCGATCGTTTGTATCGTTTTCTGAATCCTCAGCGTACGGATCAGTTAAATATAAACAAATATGATTGATTTCTAATTTTAATTCTTTTATACTTTGAGCTATCAGATCGCCCCGCTGTGCTGACTCCTTCACCAATTCCGCTAAATCATCCCAAGATATCTAAACAAAACAATTACAATAAAGACTCAATTATATCAAATTTAACACTTACTTGAGTCGCTAAAGCTGATTGTACTGCCAATATAGCCTTATCTACTAATTCTTGATTGCGCATAATTAATTCAGCTTTCTGTACATCAATCTCTTGGGTTTTCTCCAAAGCTTGTAGACGTTGATCGTGATCTTTTTTAACATTCTCCAATTTCTTTAAAGCTTCACGTTCTTGTTGTAGAACTTTCAATTCTAATTTTTGACTTTCCAACATTGAAAAGAACTCATCGACTGCATCATTAAAACTATCAAATTCTTTATACGGTAGATCTTTATATTGTTGATACAAATACGGTTCAAATTGTTGATTCGAATAATAATAATCTCTCTCGTTTGTTTCCGGATTAGCGACTCGTTCCTCTTTCTTTTGTATAATATAACCCTTAAATTAAATAAATTAGATTTAATTTAATTTCGATCAAAACTATTACTTTTTGTGGCGATTTTTCAGCGTTTACGAACATATTTTCAGCTTCAATCAATGCGTCCAGTATTGTATCTAAACTGTCTTGAATCGACAGATTTTTACCGATTTTCGTATTATTAGCGAAGCCTTTTTGCAATAAAACATGCTCAATAATCGCCGGACCATAATCTAGAAAGCACCGTTAAAACAACAACAATTAAAACAACAAATAATCACCAAAATGTGGCAATAGAGCTTTCTTTAATTGATCTCCAATCTTGGCTTGATTCAGAATATTCTCCAATTGGTCGCGTGTTATCAATCGAGACGTACGGCCTCTATCCTGTGGATATTTCTCGCGGACGGCGAATTTGATCTTATCGCCTTCAGTGTGCGGACGTAGAACATTTAAAATGGTAAACTCGAAATCAGTCAATACAATATTGCCTTTATCGTACAATTCTAATATGATATGATAGGCGGCCTCGCCACTACCGAATTGTAGATCAACGATACGATCGGTACCGATTTGTTTCAACGATTCTAGACGTTTATTCTTCAGGTGTTTGCGTAGTTTCATACTGAAACCCGATGGGGCTGAATTTTTGGGCCATTCGAAGGCTGTCGTATGCAAACGGTTGCCCGATTCTAACAACAACATTGTCTTCTCTTCGTTGCGATGTAGTTTTATTAAATAGGTCCGACTATCGATATCGTAAACTGTATTAACTCGCATCCCTACATGTCTACAATTTCGAACAAAAATTACTTTAACGTATTCTTTCAGATTGAAATACTCACTTTTGAAGTTCGGTTATAATGCAAACGATATCGTAAGAATTGAAACGGGTCTTCATTTTGTTAATTTAATCGGAAATTTCACAAAACGAACTGTTGTAAAATTGTGAAATATTTACGCGAAAAATAACATAACCTCAAATGTCAAGTAGAGAAATGATTCCGCCTCCCACGTTAACACTGATATCGAAGCTAAAAAAAACAAGAAATAATTTTATCAATTTTACAAAATAGACCACAATGGAATAATTAACAAGTCTAACTATCAATACTTTGATAATTATCACTAATTTATGATATTTTTACTGTAATATTATTGGCGCTTATGTTAAAGTTAACGATTTTAACGCGTAAGACGCATTATAAACCTTCATGAAGTAGTAGATATCTGTATTATCGATCAATAAACTCACTAATTATAGCGCCACTTTTATTGATAATTAGTTTATTTCTATAATTATTAAAAAAGATATGAAAACAATCAAATTTAATTAATTATTAATTGTTGTTAAAGTAATTTTGCTTAAATAATGCTTTATTTTTTACAATTTTCGTACATTTGGTTCTTGTTGTAGTTCTACGGTTGGCCGTAAGATGGCCGCGTATCGCAGTCTCTCCCTTCTACCACCCTTCGCGATCGCCGGCTTTTTCGTTTGCCCTCTCCCCAATTCATCTCTGTTTTGTTGTGGATGTCAGTGTGTGTGGACCGTTGTTAAACTCGACAATGTCCATCTGTTAATTTACTTTCTCTCTAATCTTCTATGTGTGATAAAAACAATAATTCTTATCAATGATTAACAGTTGATTACCCTCTAATGAATACAGCAAACCACCGACAATGGTACAACTCGATTTCACCACCACAGGTACGTTTTCGATTGATAATAGTATAGTTGTTGCTAATAAAACAACCCCCGGTTAATGCGAAATAAGGGCGTTATTGATATTTTTCGTGAATGAAACTCGCATTAAAATTGATTGGAAATTGTCGGCAATCGACGAAAATACTTGAAAATCTACAATTTTTCTAGTTTAACAATTGTTATTTGGCGACAAATATAGGAAGGGTTGTTGGAGTAATGATCGGAGGCGAGAAATGGTACACCACCCCCGGGAATTATCGCACATTTTGTTTGTCATTTTTATTAAATGACGTAAACTATAAAACTAGGAAATTCGTATCCAGATAAGGGTGTGAATATAAATGAATACAAGTGGTTGGTTCATTATTACTATTATTGTTTTGAAGTTTCCATATCTGGGCCATTTTTAAAGGGCGTTTTCAACCCTCTTACGTCACGAGAACTGAAATTCTAGGGGCGGAAAAGTATTGTATTGTTTTAATATTTATTCCATTCTAAAATGATAAGAGCTAATTCTACAATCTGTTAGAGGGTGGTTTCATTTATTTAAATGTGCAATAAGGGTGGTGTTTTGTTTGATATCTCTTTTGTTTTGCAGATAAAGGCCTAAATTATTGATTGTAGTTTTTAATTAAACAACTAAATTGTTAATTTTCGGCTTGTTGGCCTTTTCTAGAATGGAAATAAATGTTTTATTTCGAATAATGAACAATAAACAAGCCAAGATTGTCTTGTTGGTCAGGTATAAAATGCACCTTTAATGTATTCGGGGTCCTGGTTGGTTGTAATGTGAAGAAATTTGAGAGGCAGATGTTTAGGACACGTGCCGGTTTCTCGATTGCCTGCTGCCGGTTTATTAGAATTTATACAACAAAATATTGGTTTCTTTTTTTAGAAAAATTTCGGTTTTAATCGAAAATTTTATTGTGTTGTAGGTACAGTGCCTGATGGCGGCGTTCCTGATATGACCAGACTCACTGTACTGGACGAAGACATCATCAATAAGAATTTGAAAGTTCGCTACGAAAACGAGCAAATTTACGTATCCTTTATTGTGTAACAGAAGGATAAAATGAGGAAATTCCGGGAATAACTGAGTCACCGTTTGGGTATATTACGGAATAGGGGATCGATTTTCGTCAGGTCTATCCGATCCGGAATTGTCTCGAGAATGTGATTCATTCGAAAAAAATGCCAAATTTCAACTTTTACAACAGATAAGAATCGTATTTATTTGTCACGATCTACTCATAATACTGTTAGAAACCGTGAACTTTACAAAAACTCTTCAAATGCCGACCAGATGTACGATTTTGAGTCATCGTTGACATAAAAATAGTAGTCGGTTATGCTTAGAATCATCGAAAATTCTAAATCGATAATCCTGTCATCATCAAGATTATCATCCGGCATGATCATTATGTCTGAGTCACGAAACTGTAATAAATGTTGTAGATAGAAAAATCGATGCGAATTTTCTAAAATGACTACCCCCGGTTTGAATTTAATCTACATGTGCTCTAATATCCACCGTGAACTTGTGGAGAAATTTGGATTTCCATGAAATATTACAATCGGAAATTGTGGTATTGACAAACCGGAAATTGATATTTTTTCGATATTCAAAGTGTCATTGAGGGTCGCGGTGATCACCTTGAAATTACAATAAACAAGGGCGGTAATGAGCCCAAAGCCATACGGTTTTATTATCAACAATTGTTGCAATTCTTTTGATCTCAGTTCAATTTTTTTGGTAGTATTTGCGAGAAAAACTTGTCTGTATTTCTTCCTTAATTAGATTTAGACTTATACTGGTTCGATTTTGGTTGCCGTCAACCCTTATAAGGACATTGACATCTACAATCAGGTAAGTTAAAGTTGTCACGATTGATATTCAACACTGATAGTTTCCGTTCGACAATACATTTCGATATTTTCGTATAAAATCACCCACTTTATGATCGTTTTAAGGCAATTTATTGTATCGCTCAACTACCCCTATATTCGTTTAAATTTATGAAACGAATTAGATTAGTCGTCATAAACGCTTGTTGGAACACTTTTTAATATGGGAATAGTCTGGCTACCGAAAAAATCGGGGTCTTTGACCCAATTCTTTCTATGATTAGTTCAACTTGACTCCCGAACCATCACGAAATTCAATTTTATTTATAATTAGTCGAATTACAATAATTTCGATTGGGGGATCAATTTTAAAAATAAAATAAAGAGCCGACTTCCACATCACGTAAAAATGATGGGAATCGTTTTGAATTATTCATAAGAAAAACGTCAACAAATTAATTACTCAATACTATTGGATTACAAATAGCAACAAAAAAATTGCATTGTTTTAAATTTTTGTATTGGGCAATTTTTCTTTCGTTTAATAAACTTCCTGTTAACAATAATGTCTCTACTAATTGAAAGAAACGACGTTTATCCTGGCCGGTTGACAGTCTCGGAATTACTTTTAACACTGATCAATTTGAATTAATTTGGCGAGGACATTTGGATTCTTGAAGGGGTGTTAATGGTGGCGAATTATTCATCGAATAGTTCACACACGAGTTTCCCTAGAGAAAATTTAAAATTCTCTCTAATTGTTTCGACTGTCGTATAATTATTGTGGTCATTTACCGTAACTAATAAAAATTCTCTGGGAAATATTTAAACAATTATTAGGAATCTTTCGATAAAATTATGATAATATTGCCGTTGAGAAATGTAAATAAACCAATCAGATGAGAGATTGTTACAATCGTGAGAGTAACGACATTTTAGAATAATAAATTTGCAATTATCAGCGATATCAATGGAAACCTCATTTGATTTCCTTCACCCTTAAACCAAGTTCAACGATAATTGATAACAAGTTCCTCTGATAATTCGACATTTTTGCACCGTTTCCGGAAATCCGGCGTCAGTATGGAAATTTCCATATTTCGCTTGAATAATCAATTTCGTTACTACTGATTAGTTTGAAAAAAGCCCCAATTGCAAAAACACCAAATCGATTGGAATCAAGGAAATATCGAAGACAAAAGGCCACATTTTTGTTTATTTGTTGATTGAAGAGTCCATAATCAAAGTTCATTATAAATAGATGAGTTTGTATATTCTCCATATTCTGTTTCGTTTTCTGTTGATAGTTTTAACTTTAAAGTAAATCTTAAAAAATCTATTTAGTATTTTACTGTATTGTTAATTTGGCGATTTTTTGCCCCCTTTCGCTGTTAACTTGAAGGAAAAACGTATTTATCCTTCACTTAAACTCACTTTCCATTTCTTGCTCTTTTTTGTGAATTCGTTATTAATTAAGTCTGGAATTAATTTAAAAATAGCCAAATTTCGACTAGTGCTTGAAGCTAGATTTATTTGTAATTTTAATCTTCCTTGGGCATTACGAATTGATCGATTTTTCGATGATTTTTCCGTAACAATACACCGTTGATTTGAATAAAAATTCTTGTAAGACCGACGATTAATTTCATCTAATTACGAATTGTAACCGATATCATTTTAAACTCTTGGCCATGATTTATGGATGAAAATATGAGATTTGCGCGATAACTGTACGTCCTTAGGGTGCAATTTTATTCCCCCTTCAACCCCTATCTGTCTATCGTATTACATGCGATAATAATAAAACAAGTACGTCTTTTTTATAGCACTATGTTGGTAAATATCAAGGCAAGAAATTGGGTGCTCAAGAGCCGCACGTTTTCGCATTGGCCGAAGCCGCTTACGTATCGTTACAAATGGACGTAATTGGTAAAGGGCATACAAATCAAAGTTTAGTAATTAGCGGCGAAAGTGGTGCTGGTAAAACGGAAAATACACGATTCATTTTACAATATTTATGTTCGGTAACTAGCGGTGTATCGGCATGGGTTGAACAACAAATACTTGAAGCCAACACGATTCTAGAAGCTTTCGGTAATCGATCAATCTTATTGTAATTGTTGATGACAATTAATAATTGTAGGTAACGCAAAAACGGTCCGTAACGATAATTCGAGCCGTTTTGGTAAATTCATGCAAGTCTGTTTCGATTCCCGTTGGATGATAGCCGGTTGTATCGTTCAAGATTATCTATTGGAACAATCACGATTGACGTTTCAAGGACCTGGCGAACGCAACTATCACGTCTTCTACCACTTAGTAGAAGGGGCAAAAGTATTGAAAATTAACCCGAATGATTACAATTTAATAATTTAATTTGTAGCACAATAAAGAATTAGCAACACAATTACATTTACGTGATGCTAGTTTTTATAATTATCTAAATCAATCGAATACACAAATACAAATCGATGGTGAAGATCGCAAATTGGATAGTTTAATGTTGGCGTTTAATATACTCCAAGTACCGCCGAACGTTTGCAATGGGATCTTTCAAATTCTATCAACGATCTTATGGTTGGGTAATTTGAATTTTGAGGATATTGACGGTGAACGTTGCCAATTAACACAAGACGATTACGAAATACTCGAGATTATATCGCAATTATTAGAATTAGATTTAGATAGTCTTAAACATGTTGTATTATTACGACAGATCAATGTTCGTGGCAATATAACAGAGATTCCGTTAAAACTACAAGAAGTAAGTTTATTCATTCGAAAATTACGATTTTATTGCAATTCTTGTAGGCTAGAGAGAATCGCCACGCTATGGCGAAAGCGTTGTATTCCCGCACTTTCGCATGGTTGATCAATCATATCAATAATTGTACAAATCCGGGACAGGATGCTACCAGATTTTTGGGTGTTTTGGATATTTTCGGTTTTGAAAATTTCGCCGTCAATTCGTTCGAACAATTGTGCATCAATTATACCAACGAGAAATTGCACAAATTTTTCAACCATTACGTATTCGCATTGGAACAAGAGATCGTAAGTTTGTTAATAATTGTCGTTGTAATTCTTAAAATTTACTCTACAGTACCAACAAGAAGAGATCCAATTCAATCATATAACATTCACTGATAATACTCTGTGTTTGGAATTATTAGAGAAACCGCCGCGGTGTATTTTGCGATTGTTATCAGAACAATGCCATTTGCCGAGAGGTTGTGATGCTGCTTATATCTCGAATTTACACGCGGAATTCGACAATCACGAAAGATACGTTAAAGGTAATTGATTTCGATTGATTCTCAGTTTTTTTAGAATTAATTTTGTTGAATTAGGCGATGATCGTCGACGTTGGGAGACCGAATTCGGAATTAAACACTATGCCGGTTGTGTGACTTATAATGTTAACGGTTTCGTTGATAAAAATCGCGATGTACAACAGGATGTTTTCTTCGATATAATATCGCGAAGTAGAAACGAATTCGTACAAGAATTATCGAAATATCAGGATTTAACAACAATAATGGCATCACGGCAAATATCGGTGAATGGTGGGGCGACTGTATCGCGCGGTACAAGTAAAGGCAAACCGACCGTTTCGGATACATTCCGACATCAATTGCAAGCTTTAATTGATGTTCTACAATCAACAACACCCTGGTATGTGCGTTGTATTAAACCAAATAGTCAAAAATTACCAAATGATTACGATGATAATCTAGTATTGGACCAATTAAAATATTTAGGAATGTTGGATATTATACGTATACGTAAAGAGGGTTTTCCTATACATATGTCGTTTGTTGATTTTGTTAATCGTTACCATTGTCTTTCAAAAGATCGTCTTCCATCCAGCGATATGGAGAAAGCTAGTCGAATTCTATTGGAAACTTATAATTTACCGAAAACCGAATGGCAATTGGGCAAATCGAAAGTATTCATGCGTAATCACATCCACGAACCGTTAGAGGATGCACGCAATAAAATGATAACATCTAGGGCGATTTTAATCCAGAAAACCTATCGAAAATATATCGCCCGTAAAGATTATTTAAAGAAACGCCAAGCGATTTTCAATATACAACAAGCTTACCGTGCCTGGAAATTACGCATCGAATTTCTACGTAAACGTCGCGCCGCTATCGTCATCCAAAGTCATCTACGTGGCGTATTTGCCCGGGAAGTGGCCGCCGCTTTGCGGGAGATGCGGCGTGTTGAAGAGGAGATGCGCAAACGGGAAAAACTGGAAGAAGAACGGAAACAACGTGAAGCCGACGAGGCGCAAAAACAATTAGAAGTGCAAGAATTGAATAAGAAAATTGAAGATTTGGAGAAGAGCGAGAAGGCGGCCGAACAGGAAATCGCCGCTTTATCGCATATGGCCGAGCAATTGAAACCGCGCCTTAACGAACCGGTCAGCGAGTCGGTTGATTTGGATAATTTGTTTGCTTTCCTGTCGGATGTCCAACCGAATCAAAATCGTAATCAAATTATTGAGGAAATCGGCGAGAAAATGGACGAGTTGGTTGAAGATTTAGATGTGGAATTGGAGACGGTAATTCAACAAGAATTAGAAGGATTGGCGCAGGACAAACAGAAACAACAACAAAATCAGGAAGCACAACCGCCGAAAATGGGCTTACCGACGCTACCAGAACCGACAGGACCGCCACCGCCGCCGCCTCCACCACCGGCAGCTTTCCAAAATCCACCAGAAACTCCAGAGATTGAACATAAAGACAATAAATCGAATAATGAGCCGATTTATGAAGCTGTTCTACCAAGAGAGGAAACAACAGTATCGCCGCCGCCACTACCGGCACCACCACGATTACCATCAGAATCGCCAAAGTCTAGTCCGCCGGTTTCCAGAGCCAATAGTGCTGTGGTAAATATTTCTCCATTGATTTATGGTGTAATTGTTGAATTTTTATTGAATTTCAGCCTCAAAATTGGCGACATTCGTCCAATCAAGAGCCGGAATTGCCGAATTTAGAACGCGAACAACGTCGGAAATTTCGCGTAGAGAAGAAATTACAAGAATTGTCGGAAACTAGCGAGAAGGATAGTTCAATTGAGGAGACTTATCACGATATGTTGGAATTTGCTGAGAATTATTTTAATTCGCACGAACGGAGTCCTGAAGGTACAATTATAGCGACATTAACAAGGAAACGTCAAAGTGCCGAATTGATACCGAAATCCGATATGGTGACTTATTATAAAGGCAATACAATACCAAATTCGCATATTCATATGTACGATCCGGACAATATCAATATAGCTTGCAGTATATTCCGTGATTTATGTAAATATATACGTGGTGAAATGAATTCGGAACGGGAATTGATTGTTATCCAGACGATAATCGGACATGCTTTAGAACGGGAAGAATTACGCGATGAAGTTCTCGTACAATGCATCCGTCAGGCTACAAATAATCCAAGTTCGGAAAGCACAGAACGCGTGTGGTTATTATTATGTTTATGCGTTGTATCCTTCCAACCATCCAAACTATTACACCGCTATTTCGTATCGTTCCTCAAGAAAAATCTAGCGTTAGCCGGTAGAATCTCGCAATACGTCCAATGGTGCATCGACAATTGCAACAACACCAAAGTAACAGTACGCGAATACCCACCATCATCGGTTGAAGTGGCCGCAATGAAGCGTCTCGGCACCATAGTCTGTCGTTTCTTCTTCTTGGACGGCCGCACGAAGGCCATCGACGTCCATCCGACAGATACCGCCGGTGATGCCGCCCGTAAACTAGCCGAACGTTTAGGTTTACGCAACTTGGACGGCTGGGCGATTTATCAAAGTCGTCCCGATGGCGAGGAACACGTCCGGGCGCATTATTATCTATACGATGTGATAGCCCAATGGGAGATCAGTCAAAATAAATTAACACCACCTAGTGGATTGTCGACGTTAGGTCGGCGAAGTACTACAACATTGAGTGGTGGTGAGAATCGGTTTATCTTCAAACGACGTTTGTTTAAATCGAATCGTGAATTGAGCCAAGATCCGGTAGAGGTGAATTTATTGTACGCCCAAGCTGTTCATAGTGTTGTCAAACGGGACGATTTTCCTGTTACTGAGAAAGTTGCATTACAATTAGCTGGATTACAAGCGCAAGTGGCTTTAGGCAATCCGAAAGATAATAATAAATTGGAATATTATACAGATATTGATAATTATTTGCCTTATCGAATCAGTCGGACACGTGGCGATGATGTTTGGGTGCCAATTATAGCTCAAGCCCATAAACAATACGGCGCTAATCGCAGCGAATTAACAGCAAAAGCGCTATATTTATCGTGTGTTATGCAATATCCGCTATATGGTACAACAATGTTTCCGGTCACTTACCGCGGTTATTGGTCGTATGGTAATTCGTTGATTTTGGGTGTTAATAGCGATGGGATAATGTTGATAAAACCGGACGATAAATTCGTTTTAAACGAATATCGCTATCATGAAATCGAGAGTATTCTATTGGATCCAAGCGACAGTTTCATCACAATAACCCTACAACGTCATCTAACCGATAATAATCATAAATGTTTCGTGTTTGAGACGCCCCAAAAGAACGAAATTGGCTCGCTAATTGCCAGCTATTGTCCGAATTTAGCCGGCTGGTTGACCGAGAGCGAAACACCACAAAAACGTGGCAAGAGTAATTTGTATAATTTACAACAAATTCGCCAATAATTATCGAATTATTTCAGGTATAACTAACGAGGATCGCGTCCGATTGTACCACAATTTGGTGAATTGTCGGCGTGCGCTAGTCGATCACGATATCCTCCGGAAACCCACCGATTCCTCTGGGAGTTTCTTGCGGAACACTCTAAGACGCTTGAGTAAACACAAATTGGATAAATTGCGACAAGAACACGGTGGTGATACTGGCGAGACGTACAAAGGCTTCCATTATGCCTTTTGGGCGTTCAGTCGGCAACAATTACCGCAAAGTATCAGCCGAATACCGGAACAAGATGAACAGATTATGCTGCAAGTTTTCCAAATTATCCTCACGTATGCTGGATTAGGCCAAAATGGTGAGTATTTCTAACAATTTGTCTTCAAATAATCATTTTGTAATAGGTGAGACTATTCGACGAGTGGAAGATGAGCATGTTTCTTTACTGCAAACAATCTTGGAGCGGTGTATGAGGAAAGATTCGCTCCTTTGCGAGTTATATTTGCAATTAATCAAACAAACTACAGATCATCCAGATCCGAATTCTCGTGTCAATCTCCGCCATTGGGCTCTATTATCGTTAGCATGTTCGGTGGTTTTACCGCCGAATAAAGCAATCCGTCGCTATTTAATCGCACATCTGAAACGTTGTAGTTCCGACTATGTAACCGAAGAGGGTAAATACGCCCGTTTTGCTGAGAAATGCCTCTTGAAAACTCAAGGTACACGTCGGCGACAATGGCCACCGTCACGCGAAGAAATCTTGTGTACGATAAATCGCCGTCCAGTCTATGCACGTTTCCATTTTATGGACGGCCAATATCATTCGGTTGAATTCCATCCATCAGCCACCGCTAAAGATGTATTGGAAATAGTCCGTGATAAAATCGGTTTAAATTCGGACGCTAAAGGTTATGCGATTTATGAAGTTTTGGGTAATTCCGAACGTAGTCTGGCCGCTGAAGAGAAAGTGGCTGATGTTATGGCGAAATGGGAGCGTTATCGTGCAGCTACAGCGGCAAATACTGTCAATAATACAGGAACGGCTAAACGATCCCGGCCACAACATCATTTCTTTTTGTTTAAAAAACATCTATTTATGGATAATTTTATCAATTTGAACGATCCTGTGGAGAAAGAATTGTTGTATCATCAAGTTTTGCACGATTTGCGTACGGATCGATTTCCTGTAACTGAAAAAGAGGCGACAATGTTGACCGCTTTACAAGCCCAATTAGAATTGGGCGATTTGAATGAATCGATTCACGATTATCGACCGATAGCTTGTCATTGTTTACCGGCTAGATTCGTGCCGCTTGTACCGAACGAAGGAGTCGCCATGCACCATCAATCATTGAAAGGAATGACGGCGTCTGAGGCGAAACAGGCGTTCCTTAATTTAATCCAAAGTTGGCCTCTACACAAAGCCACAATTTTCGATGTTATGGTAATTAATCAAAATTATATTATCGTAGAAATTAATAATTTCCATTATAGCAATCGTTTACCTCGAATTGGCCTCGAGTTTTATGGCTGGCAGTCGATCAAAAAGGCCTACATTTACTCGAACATCGTTCAAGAAACACTCTATGCACCTACGATTACGGCACTATATTGAGTTATTGTCCGGCTTTAAATTACCTGATGATCATCACTGGAAGCGATCGAAAACAAAGTAAAGTGATCTTAACAACGGCTCAAGCCTTCCAAATAGCAACCCTAATCCGTGAATATATGGAAGTTTTACATACCGGCGACCAAGATTTACGCCGAAATCAAGCACCAAGAAGTCGTCCAGTCAGTACAATTCATCCAAATGCACCGCTGGTACCACCACAGCCCAGCTAGAAGCGGGTCACATTCGCGGATCAGGTGATTGCTGCTCATTATTAAAAAACCGAGCGGTTCTAGTATCATGAGGGTGATTTTATTGTAATTCACCGATAGTTTAATCCCCGAATTGATACTGATCTGATTTGCGAAATGTGGTTTTATTATATTGATTGATCTCTTCCGTTATCTGTATCTGATCGAGCCAACGCAAAGAAAATCCAATAACCAAGAAAGATGAAGACTGATGCGGATTTGTTTGACCATAAAATTCATTACTAGTCAAAATGTATATAAAAGAAAACAGAATTTTTATTTATACAGCTGTTAAAGGTTGTTAGCTTTGCATCTTCGTTCTTTAAACAATGTGATATTTGAAACTTTTGCTCAAAATAGGGAATAAATCTCATATGTTTATCAATATAGTTACAAATTAGCATAGAAGATAACTTGTTAAGAACCATTTACATGTTTATGACTTAAAAATTACAGTGAATCATTATAAATTATTCCCTATTTATAAGCAAATATTATTATTTATAAAAAGCCTTATACACATTTAAGTTTCATGTAATATAACTTATTTATATCTATGTAATTAAAATTTATTTAAATCAATAGTCGTTCAGAGATTTCGTGGGCATTTTCTTTCGGATTAGCAATTCTCGAGCCGAATTGTAGCGCACGTTTCATCAATTTAGCAGCCCCCTTCAAACCAAGATAATAAGCCAGACTGCGCAACAATATTTTCTCGCCGCACCCACCTAAAGAATCGCCCATCGGCCAAGTCCTACATCAATCTCAATTAAATCGAAATCAATTAGAATTGTAATTAATACTTGTCCCAAGTTGGTAGATTTCGGACAAATTCAACAACGTTTTCGTCAAGATACGGCGTACGAAGTTGCCGGCCATGATCGGCAACAACACGGTCATCTCGCGCTAGATTTCGATGGGATAAATTCTGCCAATCTTCTTCTAGAACATTGAATAAACCGCGCCAATTAGCCTTCTGGAATTGGGCTCGATGTCGGGTATAACCGCCGAATAGTTCATCAGCGCCCATTCCTACCAACAATACCTACATCGTTCAATTAGCATACATTTCGAATCAATTAGAATTACCCTGCATGGTGATTTATAATTTGAAGCTTCACCTCGACTAGCAAACCATAAAGCACACCCTAAACTATCATCGAGTATTGTAGTCAACGGATAAATTAAATCAGCTATAATTTCGCGACGTTTTAAATCTAATTCGGAACGTGTAATGTTGATTTCAACAAAATTCCATTTACGATCAGGGCAGATTTGTTGTAATTCCTCGAATGTTTGTTTGCCGGTTAAACGATCCGGCGATTGGAAATCTTTTTGTTCATCAAAAGAGACGTTAATCAAATCAATTGATTGGTTATTTGGTGTTATTTTATGTGCTAATAAAGCGATAATAGCACAATCAACACCCCCAGAGAATAAAACACCAGATAGAGTGTGATTACAGGCGGTTTTTTTGTAACAATTTTGGCAAAATTGGGGTTGTGTACTGATACGTTTCTCGACGGCCTTTTGGAGAAGATTGTTGAGTGTTTTCACTTTATTCAACCATTCAGAATTGTTTAATAGAAATTTAAATAAATCATCAGGTGGTAAATTTTTGCTATTTTCAAGCAATTCTAAGTCGTTTAAATTAGGTTCTGTAAATCGTATCAATTTTCTATTGATACGATTTACAATTTCTAGTTCTACTGGTTTATCTAAAAATAACTCGATTTCTTTCAACTTATTGTCAAAATTTCGATTCTTATATCTCCACGGTAGAATACGCCAAACTTTCGTTTCTAAATCAATGGCGAAAATACCAATAGAGGGCAATTCGATAAAATCGAATTCTGTACCCCGTCGAGCCACACTAGTTATAATAAAATCATTACAATTTCTACCAATAAGAAGACTACGCCTTCCGTAAATATCTCGACAGAAATATAAAGTTTTCGTTGGAATTTTCAAATAAATAAAGGCGTAAGGACCATGGATATTCCCTAAAGTTTCTATAAGATTGACACTATTCTCTAAATTCGATAGAAACAAGTTTGTATCACCTACAGATTTGCGTAAATCCGAAATACTACCACCAAATACATCACCGTTGTATACAAATACAGAAAGGTTATTTTCAATCGGTTGTGGTGTAATATCGTCGCCTTGTAGCCACAGAACGCTTGAAGCAAACAATAATTGGAAATTACCGCAACTTCTTGTTGTCTTGGCTAGAAAATTTGGACCTCTTTTCGCTACATTCTCTTTGAATATTTCAAACTAGAAATAAATAATTTTACAATTGTCACCGAATTAAATTGAAACAAACCTTATTGTCATGATTATTCGCACGATTTTCCGATAATAAACAGAAAATGCCGCACATGTTTTGATTACTTTTGAAATATGAAAGTGGGGTTATTTTCGAAAGTGCTGCCACTATTGATTTGAACTACTGGAATTAGTTCTGTATTTTGGCGGGATTTTCAAAAGTAAACCACAATTTTAAAATTGTTTGTATATTAAAAAAATTGACAATAATCATTTATATAATAACATTGAGTCGACAATATTGGCGGTATTTGATAGAAATAACATTTTTTCCGATGCAAATAATTAATACTTCAATTATGAATAATTTGAAGAGGTCATTGCAACAAAGTACACAGATCGCCGGTCTTTACTATTGCCCTGCCACACACCAACAAAGTAAGGCACCAGATTGTTTTTTTTAAATATATTATGATATATAAATACATTGGAAAAAATGGTATTTGTTTTTAAATTTGTTTGTTTGTCTGTCTGTTATGTTATTTTAATATTAATGATAAATTTTGGTGGCACTGATGTTACAGGATGGGATATTTATTTATCTGAAATTGAGAAAAAACTAATAATTTTAAAATGAAATTCAAAACCATTGATAATGTCCGCATTCATGATGACACCCAGCTTTATTTGATAATTGAACTGAATGCCAGTATTGAAGCAATTTAATATTCCAGAACTATACAAAAATGTTAATTTACAAAAAAACATCCACAATCAAATAGTATCTGGATTAAAATCAAATTTAATCGATATATTTTTTTAAAACAATATTTACCTATTCAGTGCTACCATCAGAATCGCTTTCTTCTTCAGCATTTTGTAACCATTCAATAAATGGCTTCATCTGTTCGATAAACATCATTTTCCCTTTAACATTATAATCTTGTTTATACCATTTGAGAATGACTTGTTCGGATATTACATCAGTTTTATAAAACAGCATAATAATCTTTTGGAAAGCTCTCATAAATGTCATATTTGAGTAACAATATTCTTGAACTTTTAACAATAGACTCAATTCGGAACGTGCCGCTTCTGTGAATGCAGCAAATAAGGTCGTGTAGAGTTTCAAATGACGAACAGCTTGATCTGTTACTAATTCCTAATTGAAATTAAAATAATTAATATGATTAATTAATTGAGTAGAGTATATTACCTCTTTTTTGGACCATTCTGGAATGTTCATAATAGTAGTCCATATAATACAGACCACTTCATGTTCTTGTATATTATCTTTGGCGGCTAATTCACGCACTTCAGCAATAATTTCACGTATCGGTTTCTGTTCAGCTAAACTTTCAGCTAATTGATTTTGTAATAAACGTTTAGCCAATTGTTGATGTTGATCGTTGTATAATTTTAATATTTCTTCAAGACCATTCTCTTGAAATGCTGTACGAAAATAGATTTGTGATTGTTTCGTATCAGGTACGAAACTCATTAAATGCGATTCGATGTTGGATTTTTTTATTGATGAATGCAATGAATTAACACCTTTATCATTACGCCAATATTTAAATACGTCAATCAAAAAATCAAGTGCTAAATGATCTTTAACAAGATGTGATGAATTACTCAATACTAATACAGCATTGAATGGGATACTGCCATTTGATATCCATAAATATAACATCACAGCCAATTTTTTCCGTTCCGCTTGACCGAAGTACTTAACAAACATTAGTACTTTCTTTATCTCATCCTGGAAATAAACAAAAATTTAGAAGTTAATCATCCAAATTCCGACGTCAAAACAAAAAACAATGAGACTATTGTAAATAACCTCTGATATTTGTCTTAATGTTTGTGTGATTCAGTTATTTACTTAATCATAAAAACTGAATTTCAATAGAACATTACAAGGACGAAAACGTACAATTAACTGGCTACAATTCCAATAACAAAGCTGGATTTTGATATTGGATATAATAGAAATTATATTAAACATATGTCGACTATTAAATTAAAAAAATTAGTTTTACAACAGTATTTCCTATTGATAAAGAAGTTGCTTGTTTATTAATTATCTTGTTATAAATTACGCCAACAAACTACAAATAAACAAAGCCATTTTTTAAGTAACATAACTAGTTTTTTTGTAAATAAATTCCGTTATTCATCCAATGATAGTGGATGTAAGATCTGTCATTTGCACATATGAAGGTTACAGATTTAAATATAGCACGAAACAAAGGTGAACATTTTAAACATATGAGCAATGAAAATTTCTAATTTTAATCGAACAAAGACAAATTACACTTTCTATTTTTTGTAAATTTCGTCCTCTTTATATTAAAATCAAACTTACTTGGAAAATTTTCTCCAAATATTTATAACGACGCATCAATTTAATGAAGACTTGTTCCCAACTCTTCATTGTTTCTATGTTTATCTCGTCTGGAGCATTGAAAATACAGGCGGAGGTCTTGTATGATGCCTCACCCTCTTGCAACAGGGTACCTCCGGGAACTAACATTAGAAAAAAGTTGATAAATAAAATTTCTCGATTTGTTTAAATTGTAGTTTACCCAAAATACCACCAGCGATAAGGATATCAAAGAGGCATTCTCCATAACGACGATAATCTAATTTATTGCCTGCACTATCCAAAAAACGTGAGATTGCTTCGAAATTGTTTTCACATTGGTCAAGTCCGGTGATTATTTGATCTCTGAATCCTACTGGATCGTATCTTTCCTTTTCATCTAAACAAAAATTGTTGCAAAAAACCGTACGATAACATTGATTCGAAATTACCTCTCTTTCTGGTCTTGATGCGTTGACCGGATAAAACTGGTTTTTCTACTTTTTGACTCATACAAAAATTTCTGAAAATTCCAAAAAACAACAAAAAATCAACAACGCAAAATGACAATGAACAATAACTCGAAATTATCGCAAATTGATAATTGAATTGAATTAACGCAGAATCGAATGCAAAATTGTGATTGTAGTGGTGATTTTTTCGGAATTTACGCTAAATAACGGCACAATTTCAATCCGAATCGGGTCAACGACTCGCGCCTTCCGGATTTCGTTAAAAAACCACGTGAATTCGTCGAATATTAGCCCGAAATTTTCGACAAAATCCACGAAAATTGCCAGAACAATGATTAGAATTGAACAATAAAAAATTGAGATTGCACAATGCTTCACATCTAGACGGCATGGACGACCATATTATCAGAACAAATGAGTAATTGGGAAAAAATCCGCCAATAAATAACACCTTTATTATAATCAATTCGATCAATTTCCGCAATTATAGCGAATTATTTTGATTAATAATTAAATTTGTAATCTAAAATTTTATGGAACTTACATTTTTACTTTTATTAAAAATTCGCCACACACAACTTTACAAAGAATTTCAACACTTCTTCTGTGCTCAATCCAAAAAATGAATTTTGTATATGTGTGCGTATGCTTGCGCGTGAATAAATGACGGATGTGCGCTGTCAAAAATGCGCACAAATATCGGAACCGGAATCAATAGATTTGAGCGGTAATTTTGAAATTCCACAAATCTAATCCACTACAACTGCACAATTATAATAAACTTAACACTTTTACAATTTTAAAATTCTATAATTTATATAATTGAAAATACAAAATCGAATATAATGTTGCCGCTTTAAAAAAAAAGTAAAAATAACTACTAGATTTCAATTGGTGACAAGTATCGGAAATGACGCCCGATGGCGGGAAATTTAAAAATAAAACTAGACGCAATTCAACAATCGATAATTTATTTAAAATCCCGGATCCCATTTCGTTGTCTGCGGCTCTAATTTCTTTTGTACGCAAACCAGAGTATCTCCAGGTTGGAAATCAACAGTTTTATCGGCTAATTGTAAACCGCACTCTGTATCGTTCTTAATAACGTCGACGATATTCTTTAAATGCCGCATTTCTTGTAGTTGCCCTATAAAATTAATTCAAATAAACAAATTATGGAATATATCAATGGTTACCAATATGGATAATTTCGCCGTTTCGAACTAATTTGTAAGTGGCCGATTTTCTTAACAGGCCTTTCGTACAGCGACACCCGGCAACAGGTACTTTCTTTCGTCCTTGGGTGATTTCGAATTTTTGTAAAACTGCCGCTTCTCCCAGCACCTCTTCAACTTCCTGTGGTGGTAGCAATTTATTAATTTCCTCTTTAACATCGTCTACTAATTTATAAATAATATTATGATGTTTTATGGTGACACCCTCATTATTTGCCAATTCCTCAATTTTCTTCGGACATTCAACATTAAACCCGTAAATTATCGCTTTGAAAGTTTTCGCTAATTCTATATCGTTCTCGGTTATAGCACCGACGCCGTAATGGATCAAATCCATTTTACATTCAGGCGAATCGTAAGTGTCTAAAGTATCAAGAACGGCTTCTAGAGTACCATCAACGTCGCCTTTTACGATTAAATTCAAAATCGGAGTTGGATCATCGCCTGAAACTGTAAATGTTTTATAATCAAAACGCATTTAAAACAAATACTTTCGATGATTTCCGGTTTTCGAGGCCCTTCTGGTTTCAATCTAAACCGCCCCAATCGCCGTTTCAACATCAATTTCTCTTTGTATTCACGTTCATGATGCGCCGCTTTCTCCTCGATAACAACCAGATCCTGTTGTTGTTTCTCTAAATGTTTCTTATCTTCGCGTATTTTAATAACTGTACGTGCCCTTTTCTCGCTATCAACTTGTAGAACTTGCTCGCCGGCCGGTGGTAATTCACGCCAACCCTCGATTTCGGTCGGATAACCGGGTGCGACGTGTTTTAGAAGTCGGCCTTCTTCGTCTTTTAGATTGCGGACTTTGGCCATACAGGTGTCGGCGACGAGAATATCGCCCTTTGTTAAAGTTCCTAAATATAAATGATTGATGTTGAATTGTTGGATTATTTAGAAAATTACCTCGTTGTACAACTACTGTACATAATTTGCCGCGATATGGATCAATCCGGCTTTCAACAACGACCGCTTCTACTGGACCGGTAGGATCGGCGCCGATTTCGAGTAGTTCAGCTTGTACAATTAACGCTTCAATTAATTTATCCAAATTTCGGCGTTTTAACGCCGATATTGGTATCGCTTGGACATCTCCCCCTAATCGTTCGATTTGTATCCCGACTTCTACCAACATATTTTCAGTACGTTCGATATCAGCTTTCGGGGAATCGATTTTATTGATAGCCACCAATATTGGTACGTTAGCTTCACGTGCCATTCGAATTGATTCAATCGTTTGTTCCATAACACCATCATCAGCAGCCACAACTAATACAACAATATCGGTAAGTTTAGCACCGCGAGCACGCATAGCACTAAAAGCCGCATGTCCTGGTGTATCCAGAAACGTTATCCTAGCACCTGAATCCAATTGAACCGAAAAAGCACCAATATGTTGGGTGATACCACCGAATTCCCGATCGACAATATTCGAATGACGTAGAGCATCCAATAGGGTCGTTTTACCGTGATCAACATGACCCATTACTGTAACGACAGGTGGTCGGGGTTTTAATTCGGATTTCTGCGGTGGTGGCCGCGGATACACGTCTTTCTCGATAATTTCCTCCTCTCTGCTACTATCGGGTTTCGATATTAGTTTCATGCGACGACCACTACGACGTAACGCCTGTTGTAATGCTTTTATATCGTCAATTATCGTATCGGGATGGTGTACTTGATTTAGGAAAATATCCCGAACATAGCTTATGTCTTCGTTTAAAACTTGAGCTAATTCGGATACGGTTATGTGGTGCCAGACGCCGACAATTTCGCCTTTAGGTTTCGGTGGATATTCGATTATTCTATTCGATTTCTAAAAAATGACTAAATTCAAAGGTTCATTGTACGATTTTTTCATAACGTACCCGTTCTTCTGCCGTTTTGCGGCGTTTAAAAAACCACGAACTTGTGTGTATCTCTTTAACGCAACATAAAGACGGCCTGAATAGTCTGTTGTTACCTGGAATTGTTTTAAAAACAACGTACGAAAGTCTAAAACAATACGATTTTAGTTTAATTTAAAAGAATTGTTATATGTACTTTTTATTATAGTTTGGATGTAATGTTTTTGTATTCTTGGAAAAGCAGTTTACAATAACGTCAAAATATTTATAGTTTCTAAACAATATCATTTTTTAATATATAATTTTGATAAAAATTTTGAAAATTATAGGTTATGTTCGCGAAATTTTGAGGTTATATAATCTATCACATTTGTAATTAATTTTCTTCTAAAATAGAGAGTTGAATACTATTTCAAATTCATTTTTCTGTAAAATCCATTTAAGTTGCAAATTTGAGTTATATTCGTATAAAAAGTCAAAGAAATGCTCAAAAATTGTGGATAAATTTTGAGTTTTCCGCCATTTTTTCGTTGATATTCCCCATGACAGATAGCGCTGGAGGTAATTGTCAAAATTATTCAAAAAGTGAGGTTAGAATGATTTGCTAGAAACAATCATAAACTCCCATAAATTTCACGTAAAGTCCGCAATTTTCCTGTTAATTATTCAATATAATGGCTGAAAATCCCGAATTAATTTCCCAATTCACTGCAATCACCGGAGCAGACGATGATAGAGCTAGATTCTACCTAGAATCGTCCGCTTGGAAATTAGACGTAAGTTTATTGGAAACTATCGATAATTATTTGTAATTGAGGAAACTTCAGGTTGCCATGAGTCGATATTATGAGAATGAAACGGCCGATCCTGGTGTTGAGTCACCGCCCCCGCAACCGGCCACGGATTCACCGCCGGCGCCGCCTATTTCAACGAGTTCATCATCAAGCAATAAATCGAAACCATCGAAGTCAGCAAATACGAATTTCGCAACGTTGAATACGTTGACAACGTCGAGCGACGAAGAAGAGGAGGAAGGGCAGGCTTTTTATGCGGGCGGTTCCGAGCATAGCGGTCAGCAAGTTTTAGGGCCGTCGAAAAAGAAAGATTTCGTCTCCGGCATGTTTCAATCAGTTCGAAAGTATTGATTTTTTTCAATTAAAAACCACCGAAACTAATTGTTTGTTTTTAAGACACGGTGTGGAATTGAATGAGGCTCGCGGTAGTGGATCGAAACCGTTCCACGGTACTGGTTATAAATTGGGGCAAACTAGTGATGATTCTGTTTCAATACCAGGAACACCGAAACCCGAATCCACACCTGAAGTTAGTTTAAAATTGTGGAAAGACGGTTTTAGTATTAACGATGGCCCATTACGATCGTATACGGATCCATCAAATACCGAATTTCTACAGAGTGTACAACGTGGGGAAATCCCACAGGAATTACGTCAAGGTTCAACTGAAGTTTATTTATCGATGGAGGATCGCCGAATGGAGAGTTTTAAAACGCCACAGAAAGCTTTGAAACCGTTTTCGGGTACTGGTTATACTTTAGGGAATCCGGCGCCGCCGGTTATCGGGGCCCATAGAGATGAAGATAAGCCGGTGAATGAAGAGCGCGCCAAGAAGGCGTTAAATTTAAACCAAACCCAGCCTGTTACTACGTAATTTTCTAATTCTTATTAAATCTAATTATTATTGAATTTAATTTGTAGGTTACAGATTCGTTTGAGTGATGGCTCGAGACTAGTACAACAATTCAATCACAACCATACAGTCGGCCAAATTAGGGCTTTTATTATTGCAGCTAGGCCACAATACGAACTAACACCGTTTAATTTATTGTCCGGCTATCCGACTAAAGTCTTAAACGATTCCGATACGTTATTGGATGCGAATCTATTGAATTCGGCAATTATGCAAAAGTTGATCTAAGATTATTCTCTTTTCAGTTGTATATTCCTAATTGTTTTTCATAATAGCGTGAATTTAATAAATTTTCATTAATTGTATTTTTGTTTCAAATTAGGCGCCTATTTTTTGACAGATTTTTTTGACAATTGACGTCGAATTTTGACAACTTTGACATGGCAGGTCGTGTTGGCCAGCCGGTCATGTCTTGAGTTCTTTTTGTTTTTAAATCGAATAAATCGTGTAAATAGATTTGAATGGGATTTAATCGAAAAAGGGTATTTTTATTAAACGTTAATTTAAATTAATTAAGTACTAGTCACAAATTTATATAAAATATTTATAATTGGGGGTTATTGGTGGCGAATATTCAAAATGTTCAAATTGTAGTGTTAACATATTTATCGAGTTATTTTGAGAAATGTTACCGTTATCACACAAAGACACCCTCCATAGGGGGTTAGGATCGAGGATTAAAGAGAAACTTAATGGGTGGATGCGGCTGATTTTCTCCGATAGGAATTCCAAGAATCTATTCCTCTTTCTATTGTTGAATCTATCGTTTGCCTTTGTAGAACTTATCTATGGAGTATGGTCGAATAGTTTGGGTAAAAATCGTCGAATATTACTGTTAAAAACCAAATTTATTTCAAGTTTAATTTCAGGGCTAATATCCGATTCTTTCCACATGTTCTTCGATTGTACTGGACTATTAGCCGGCCTAGCAGCTTCGGTTATCACCAAATGGAAAGCCAACGATAAATATTCGTACGGTTATGTTCGAGCGGAAGTATTGGCCGGATTCGTTAACGGTTTATTCCTACTATTCATCTCGTTCTTCATCATGTCCGAAGCCGTGGAGCGAGCAATCGAACCACCCGAAGTAACCCAATTGCTCAATTTCTAAACACTCTTTAATTATTTTCAATTTAGGTCAAACACGAACGATTGTTTGTAGTATCAGTATTAGGCCTCCTTGTCAATTTGGTGGGCATTTACGCGTTCCAACACGGACACGGCCACTCTCACGGCGGCGGCGGTGGTCACGGCCATTCCCACGGCATTCCAGGACATGGCCACTCTCACAACTCTCACGGCCACACCCACGACCACAATATCGACATCGATGTGGCCAATAGTGGTAATTCGCAGATAATGAAAGGCGTCTTCCTGCACATCTTAGCCGACACTTTGGGCAGTGTTGGGGTGATTATATCGGCCGTTTTGATGCAAATGTTCGGCTGGATGATCGCCGATCCGATTTGTTCAATGTTTATCGCGATATTGATTGCATTAAGTGTATTGGCGTTGATTAAAGACTCGTTGATGGTATTGATGCAACGCCAACCGAAATCGTTGGATAATATATTGCCGCAATGCTATCAGAAAGTTGTTAGTTTAGCTGGTGTTTATTCGGTACAAGAACCGCATTTTTGGACATTGTGCAGTGATGTTTATGTGGGTGCATTGAAATTGGAAGTATCGAAAAATGTCGATCCTAAATATGTTGTACAACATACACAGATGATTTTTGCATCGGTCGGCGTACGGCAATTGTACGTCCAATTAGATTATACACCAATGTGATTTTTATACAATTTCGTTTATACCGATTTTTTAAATTGATCAAATGTTATCATCACAAATTTAACAAACTCTAATTTTTGTTGAACTATTTTACGTTTATTTACAAGCATTTCCTCCAAAATTTTGAACACATTCCGGTAAATCAGCAACGACAACAACAACAAAAATGTATAATAAATTTTATTGTTATATCATAAATGAGTCCATCATACATCCACTATGCATCCTTCCCATATAAGAATATACTATAACTAGTTACAGAAGCATATCACTTAGTTTATTAATGCTTTAATCTCTTTACAAATCTAATACAAAAACTCGAGCGTGTGCTATTTTTTAAAAAATTGTAGACAATTTCGAGTACCAAAACCAATTGCACACGATTTTTAGGAATGATACAGAAAAAAATGACTAAACATGACAAATAAATAGGATTAAGTAAATAATGATTAAGTTAACAATTATTTTGGGCTTCATATTATTGTTAAAAAAGCAAACTTCTAATCACTAGTCTCCTGGAATAAGAAAACCAACATTAATCGTCAATTAGAAAATCGAATTGGCATGCAAAGCTAAGCGTTTATTTCGATCACAATAAAAGCGATTTACCTTCCGTTTTTTCTTTTTACTCTTGGATTTTTTAATTGAAAATTCACTTAATGAAGATGCAACACTAGATGATGATGAAACACAATACTACACAAGATTAGTATCAGCTAAGCGTTAGTAAACCGTTATAATTTAATTAAAATATAATTACCTGTAATACAGCTGGACCGTTCGTCGAATTACAATTCGGCACCTAAAATTGTAAATTAGACAAATATAAAAAACCAAAATTAACTCACTTTAGATGCGAGTTCGTCGTTTCGCGTCTGTTTCTGTAACTCTTCTCGCAGATGATTCACTTCTTCTGATAATTTCTCGATGATAGAATTCGAATTTGACGATTGTGTCCGCAAATTTTCGAATCTATTAAGCAGGTCTACTTTTGCTTGTTGTTCGTCTTTTAATTCTTTCTCTAATCGTGTAACTTCCTCCTTTAACTAAGAAAAAACGAAATTTACAGCGTATCCTGTAACTATTTGATGATCCGACTCAAATTTATGCATAGAGAAGAAAATATTCAAGAGAGCGTTTGGTGATGAATCACCAAAAAGTTACAGAATACGGTATTCCCTAACGTTTCGGCGATTCTTCCATAACAACTGGAGACTGCTTTCCAATTGTAAAGACTAATCGAATATTGTCATGGTAACGAATCTCCATAAAGTTAGAGAATACGACTGGTACAATAGTTTAACAATTAACGACATTACAAAAGCTTTAAGTGAAGTTATTCGATTACAAAGACGTGTTAATTGCGTGCCATTTTTCCTATAATTTTTTTTAATGCAATCAGCTCACTGTACCTCATCAATGATAACCGGTAGGGATTTTTCAATGCATTCATACGCAAATTGTATACCATCCTTATTGGTATCAGTGTCGTTTTTATTACAACATACCTGCGTTGGAATATTCGCTTTAAGTGCGTCAACTTCGGCGGTTTTTGCTGCTAATTGTAAACGCCAATTGATTTCTTCCTGTTCGATATGTTTTTGAAGAGTATTCAACATTTTCTCCTAAACAAATACAATAAATTTTAAAATTATAATCAATTATCGAATAAACATTACAGCATTGTCTATAGTGGTTTTATAATGTTGTATTTGAGACTCTAATTGTTGGACTTTTTCGCTATTATTACTATCATCATTCTTGTGTAAATCGTCTAAATATTTCTTAATTAATTTCTCACTCTCATTAACAAATTCATCGATTTTCAAACTTTTCAATTCTTTAATCTCTGGGAATAGTCGTTGTATGAATTCGCGTTGATCGATTTGTTCCGTTTCAGTTTTCTAAAATTTATCGAAATTTATTAAATTTTCAATTTATCGAATATGGAAAGTGATGAGAAAATTTAATAAAATCGGCTTACATCAACATTAGATGATTTAAGTCGAGTTTCGGCCACATTTAAAGCTTCCATCACTTTCCAATTCCTTGTACGTAACTCCTAGATTAACAACAAAATTACAAATTAATAATCAACAACAATAATAAAACTCACATTATTTTTAGCTTTTTGTTCATCTAATTCATTCTGTAATTGATTTACGGTTAAATTAATTGCTTGTAATTGATTTTCGTAATTCTTTTTAGTTTCTTGTAACAGATTTTTAGCGGATTGCAACTCGTTATGTAGATTCAAAATTTCAACTTCACGCTGTTTATTCTCTTCTAATGTACCATTAGCTTTGTCTGTTTGTAATTGTAATTTTTCGCCGCGCAATTGTTCAATTTCATTCAAATAACCGTTGATTTTCGATTGTAGTTCATCTTTTTCTTTTTGCAAACGATAATTCTCCTCTTGATACTGGATTTTTGTGTGCTCCAATCGACGACACTCCTCTAATTGTTGTTTACAGGCTGTATTCAAACGGGATATCTCGATTTTAAAATCGTTCTCTTGACGTAAAGCTTTCTCCAAATTGTGTTCGATTTCGGCTCGACTTTCCTAAAATAATCAACAAACAAATAAACTACAACCGGATATTTGCAATAATACTTCTAATTTCCTGATGTGTTCGTTTTTCAATTCGATTTCTTTTTGGAAATTATTCAATCTCATCAAAAACGTATTATTGGCCTCTTTCTCTGCAACATTCTCCTCTGATAAGCGATTCAATTCCAGTCGTAATTGTTGATTATCGTTTTGAAGTTGTGCAATAACCACTTCAGCCTATTATCGATTAATTTTCAATAAAAATGTAATTAAAACCGAAAATACTCACTTCCTGTGCTTGGGCAATACTAATTTCGAATTGTTGCCGTTGCATTTGTATAGCGGCCATTTCGTCGTGCAATTTATGACTCTTCATTAATTCGTCTTTCAATTGGTTTTGTAATTGTTGGATTTGTTGGTGTAGACGATTGATTTCTTGTTGTTTCGTTTGGCATAATTCGTCAAAATTGCGTATTTTCTGCTGTAATTGCGAACGTTCAGCTTGCTGTTCAGCTCGGACTTCACGTAGTTTATTTTGCGCCCCCAATAATGCCTCCTGTTCATCGGCCAACAATTTCTCTTTTTCGGCTAATTGCCTCTTCAATTTCTGCACCGGATCGGATTTACCCTAAATCAATTCGAAATAATCAACAATTAATTATTCTAAATTTTCTATTGTTTTAGGAGGAAGAACTCTTATCTTTAATTCCTCGACACTAGCTGAGACTCAATAAAATTTGGTTTTATTTTTATTTATAAAAAGTATAGGGGGAAAATTGGAGATTTACCTCGCTCCATTCGTCCAATACAGCCGGAGCCTCATGCTGCTTGTTGAGTAACAGATCAATAAGTATCTGAACTTCAGAGCGAGACAATTCAGCCTTACGCACCAAATTCAATAATAATGACATGTTAGGTCCGTTCCCGTCTCCGGCTGCATCCAAAAAATCGCAAATAAAACAATAAAAAATAAAATTAATCAACGATCTCGATAGACAAATCAATAAAAACTAAAAAAGCGATCTTACTAAGCTGTTGTAATGCGTTAATTTCGCTCTTTTTCTTTTTCCTCTCCTTCGCTGTAGTTGTCGTAACAAGACCATTAACAGGCGCGTTTTGCGCCGAAGACTCGCTCCGTTTCTCATCTTTCTCCGCTGGTGGCAGCGGTGGTGCCGGTACAGGTGGCGGTACGCCCACCGGCGATTGTGTCGGCGGAATAGAAGTGGCTTTTTTCGAAACACTCTTCTCCTGTTCGACCACTAATGCTTGATTTTTTACTTTCGCAATTTTCCCGGTTTCCGGTTCAATTTGATGGGGTGGATTCTTCGTTCTTGTACTTTTACCGTCCTGTTTGGCTAATGAATCCGTCTTTTTTCGACGACAAAAAGAACATTCACAAACCATTTATTACGTTTCGAACAAAATACTTACACTATTCGAACGCAACAATTCGAATTCATCTTTCGGGTGTAGTTCTTCAAAACGATTAGCCGGTGGTGCTTCCATTTCAACCTCTAAATTCACAAAATTCTCGCTAGATTTGGTGTCTTTACTGATCAGAATCGGCCGGACTTTCTCTTTTTTCACTCGTTTCTATTAAAATTAAAATTAATTTAAATTATTTAATTGTTTGAATAATTACTTTAGGTGGCGTTATCGCCTCCTTTATAGGCACTTCTTCTGCTTCTTCTTTGAATTCGACATGGTGTTTTTTAGTGGCTTGCTGTTCCGGATCGTTTTTCTCCGGTTCTTGTTCATCACTAGTCGTTAGTGGTTCGTTATCAATTGATTGCTTCTCTTTATTTTGCTGCGAATTAAAATTTGAGTAGGAATTTTAGCGATTTCGATTATTTCTACCTTTTTTGCGGCTTTCTTATTCTTCTTCTCCTTATTATTGGGCTTGGGCGGTTTTATGCCCAGTAAAGCTTGGCTTTGTTGGCGTTGTTCGGCTAAAGCTTCCTCGTAACTCTTCTCTTTTATACCGAATTTGAATACGAAGAACAATACAACACTAATGATGAGGATAAAACCGACAATTAGGAGAGCTAGAAAATCCATCTTTACGCCTATAATGAAATAACAGAACGTTAAATAATGGAATAATTGTTATCAATATGTGGGTGGAAAGTTGGCATCTCTTATCAGGGACCATCCAACGCTAAGGTAGTGATCGTTACAATAGGACATTGACACCAATTTTAATTGATACGAATTCTAGAATTTCATAGGTATTCATTTAAAATAAATCATTTGGAAGCGAAATCATTAAATTTATTGTAAAATAATTGGAATTACGAATCTACGACCAACAATTTAGAAAAATTAAGGCCACGTAGCAACGAATCCAGTGGGCGGTGGATGATTACAAAACAAATACGCAAAAGTATAATTATTAATATCGAAATTAATTAGAAATTACTTACTTATCAAATTTTAATTAAATATCGGTGAAATTACTGGAAAATTAATAAATTTGATGGATTTAATTGTAGAAAAAACGCCGACACTTTATAACATTCACACACACATACACAAAATTAATTGTTTACGCAATGGTGGCAACACTGCAATAATGACAACAATTCAAATAATTCAAAAAAAATCGAGTAATAATTCAAAAATTAACACAAAACAATAATTTTCACAATAATTAGAATTACAATTACAATTTTATTGTACGAAAATAACAAATTTTGTGTGGCATTGAGGTCTACAATTAGTTTCGTTTTGACAGATCTACCGCTGTCAGCCTGCTGAAAATTTCAAATAAACCGCGGTAAGTTTAAAATTGGTTGTATCTCGCGATATTCCCCCAATTATTGTTGTAATTTTGTTAATAATTAAAAAAATATAGCAATTTGCGTAAATTCATTAAAACTAGTATAAGCGTAATTGGGGCGGTAAATTTGAATATCTGCAGTTGTATTTCGTTTTGAATCAGATGATTTAATAATATTTCAGATGGTTTATAATTTTCGATATGTGTGGGTAAAAAGCTGTGTTTATTTCAGCGCAAGCGTCATTTCCTTCATATCCTGTAGCCGTTGGTTTTCAGCTTTTCAATCAGTAGATTTTCAGCGCGCACCGCCTGAAAATGTGTATTTAAATTCGACATTAACAAACGAATTTCGACTTTGTTACAAATTTTAGAAATTGTATCGGTTTCAGTGTTTTCTTACGTTCGTAATGATTGTAAAACAATGGAAAAGCTGTAAAAATATTAGCAATTAGAATGTAATTGATTTTTTATAGTAAAAACTGTAAGAATTATTAGATAAATTCCATAAAATTTCTAAACTTTACACAATAAGCATTAAAGATGATTTATAATAGCCAGTTGCGTATATTTCTAATCTTCAGTATTTCAACGGGGATGATTGCAGGTAACTTATTTGATTCAATTTTTGTCGGCATTATGGTCGGTTAATGTTTTTGCATGTTTTCTGTTTTTCCTTCCGAAATGGTTTATGTGTTTAGTGTTAAATCAATAACTGCCAGTCTGAATGTTGATCGAAAATTGGAAATTCTATACTGGTTCCATTAACCGATATGTTAGGGTGCAAACCTATACGGCCCTATACAAGAACTCATCAAATATAGAAAACAGATGTCGATCTATGTCCAATAAAATTACTACCACCCTTTATTCGACAATAATAAAGACAGGCTGTATTACTTTCATTATTAATAGGAACTTCTGTTTTAATTTGATTCGATTTTATTCTAAATCAATTAGCCGATATTGACGTTTTATAGAAAGACTAGATGGTAGGATCAGATTCAAATAAAAGGCCGCATTTTGTTAATGATATATTCGCATTGATTTCGGGCCTTATGCATGTTAAAAGCCGATAAATTCCATTGAAATCGCTGTACAACAACGCCAAATTTTATTCGGTTATTACAACCGATTGAATTATTTAAATATTTAAAAATATCGCCCATTATCCTTCGTTATTGTTGTTGTTTTTAATTTCGTGAGCCAATTCGAGCGTTGATAAGCCAAAATAGAGGATTCGCAAACATCCAGTTGAAAAATTAAACTACCCCCGTTGTTGTTTGGAAAAAGGGCATGTATGAAAATAATTTACTAGCGTGTAATTAAGGACCTCACCAGAGCAAACCAAATTAGATAAATTCAACAACTAGTTAATTTAATCATAACAATAAAAACCGACTTTTTTCACCCTTTCTATTTAGTTGTTTCATCCGAGTATTACTAGCAAGTTTTGATAATTACTTCATCTGGTTAATTAGAAGCTTTAATAGTGATTTATCTATTGCCGTAGATGGGGCTTAATGGTTTTTCGTTATTTTAGAATTACACCCATTCTAGTTGGGTAATTAGCAACAAAATTGATGGCATAATTCAATTTTACGTTTATTATTTACATTAATTGTGCCAATATTTGTTTTCAGATGTGCTAGCCGTGGCCAATGAGGAATATATTGGAGTAAGTTATTTTTACCAATAATCTTGAAATGGATCCATAATAGAACTTTAGTTTTCGATTAATTAAAACAGGGTCGTTTAGTTTACATTTAATTTCGCTACATTAACTAGAAGATCAAGTCGGGTAGAATTGGGGCAATTTAATAAAATCGCACATTAATTTTAGATAATAATTTGTTCGTATTCGATATGAGACCGGTTCAGAAATGGCAACTACGTGACGAGAAGATTTATCTTAAAGTTTAACCAGTTTTATTGAGACCATCTCTTTTATCTTGTTCTCCAGGGTCCATTTAAACAACGACAACTACGAATTTGTTACGTACAAGTTCCATTGGAACTTTATCATTATTTTTGTTGTTGTTGAGATGCTTTTAAATTGTTTTACCACCTCCTTTTTGGAAACAAAATAATTTAGGGCTTATTTGCTTGAATTTGACGATGTTTGATGGAATTTCCAATGAAATTCCGTCTATTTGTGTTTATTTTTTGTCCGAAATTTTGACTTATGAAAGGAATGTTTTCCATATTGACTTCAATCTACATACCTACGTATAAATATAGAACAACAACATGAACAATAAGAGCGAAATGGTACGTATAATATTTCATAACGTCCGATTTTAAAATGAAATCATTTATTCGGGAATGAGGCGATATTTCAACGATATTTTCTGGTAGAGAAAGGCAGATGGGAATATGTGAACTAAAATATGCATTGTTTTCAAGTGAATATAGCCAGTTTTTGCAACTGGGACAAATTATCTTGCCACCCATTCATATACTTTTGGTCTCCTTTCTCGGATATCATTCGTCCTGCTTATATCCCATTACTTTTTTATTAACCAAATAAATAACGCACAACAAAGAATACATACAGATTTACTTATTTGCATAGATGAAGATAGTTCCATTCGGTAACGAACTGTGGAAATATTCAAATAGAAATTCCGGTTGTATTATACACGACGTATCCAATTTTGAGACGTTGGAATGATAAAATCTTGTCATTCTAACGATAATAAAATATGCTAAAGTTAAACTGTTTGTCGATAAATCAAAAAAGCACTTGTATTCAAACAGTATATGTGTACACTAACAGAACACTTGGAGTTGGTGATAAATCAAAATAAATGGAGTTGAAGAAGACGTTGGAATAGCTTAATGTTGATGATTTCGGTGAATAAATAAACTTGAAACCTGCCTCACTGATGATTATCTGCCAGGCACAACAAGCCTTCCTTTTCCGCATATATCTCCATTAAAAATTGTCCTTTTATAGTTTCGAAAATCCAACAGAAGTTTTAAAATTGAGTCGGTGCAGTCGCACATGATGCACTTCTCATTGCGGATAATCTTCATCCTCTACTTCAATGAAACACAATTACAAATATTCAACGAGGCTAAAATCGGATACGTAAACTATTCTTGATGTGGTCTTGCTGAAACCGCTCCAAAAACAATGTCGTTTTTCTTTGTTTCCAGCGTTAATTTACAGAATCTCCCCCAAACGGTCAGTTAGTCTTCGGATTCCGCAATATAAATCCTTTAGAAGCTTCTTTCATTCCATTAGCAAATAAGCGAATTACAACAAGATTAATTGTATTTAAAAGAAAACGCTTTCTATAACAATTTCCAAGGCATTCCAAACGGATTAGTCTCATCGTTATTAGCATTCTTATCAATTGGAGCAATTTGTCCATAAATTCGTCAATAATCAGCGCCTCGATATGGACTAATTATGTTTGCAAAACGAGAAAGCTTTCAATCGATAATTAGAGAAACATTAAAGCAATCTATTCAATTAGCCTAAATTCTTTACGGCTACAATTATTTGTAGCTTAATATAAGAGACACCTGACGGTTTTCGCTCGGTTCTCGTTAAAAATAAAAGACCAGACTGGTCGGTTTTAATTATGTAGAAAATTGAAGTGGATATCTCTCGTCATAATTTAAAGAGTAGGTGTCCGTATAAAAAATGGAAATAAATAAAAATTGGTGATTTCAGCGAAATTCTCCGTTGTGATCATCGAAAATTAATAAATCTCGAGTTGGGTCATCGTTTCGCGCAAATTCTTCTAGTCTGACTTGTCTGTTATTGATTTATATCGACAGTCTCAGTGTATGACGACACATTTTCTTGTTGTTTTGCATATCGTTATAGTTGCCTTATAATAAAAATCGACGAGTAAATAGTCATCCAGTTCAAGTGGCACGTGTTGGATTCTTTCGATAACGTTATTGATCGTACATGTTCCGTTGAAAACTCGATTCTATCGGCGAAAAAATGCCGTAACAGTGAATCTATTTCGACTTTGTATCGTTACTTCCATCTTTTGTGTATGGGTTGGGAATAATACAGATAGTGGTGTGTATTTTCGGCGTAAATCTCGAATAATGAGCGGAAAGTTCAATACCAATCAGAGTATAAATCTTGCAAAAAATCAAGCTGAAAGGTAAACTGGAAACTTTCTGTTTAGCATGGTTGAATTAGTTGTAACCAGGTCAACTATCGATTTATGTTTAGTTAAGCAAGCCGCAAAGTATTTAGCGGTGAACTGCAGATTCTGTTATAATTCTGCTTAACGGTTACTGAACATTTGTTAATCTTTTATTTTCGCCTCAGTCTGTCGATTGGAACGTTCTTTTTTAAAACTAAATTGGATATTGGTGACAATTTTCTCATCTAGCGATAAAAATTAGCCTGTCTACGACTTCAACCCGTCTATTTATCTAACAGCTTGATAGAACGATTTGTTAGGGACAATGATAGAATGTCTGTTAGCAGACTGGTCTTTCGTTTTCCCCCTAAAACGAGGCGATAAAATCCGATAGTCAAATCCGTTTAAGTAGATGGACAGTGGATGTAATCCAGCTGAAAATCGTTATTGTTGAACGGGGATCAAAGCTTTATTGCAACAAATTAGAATTGAAATTCTGGCCGGCAATTTGGTTAAATTGAAAAATTTTGCAAATTTCCCACATAAAATCCCTTGAAAGATAATGAATACATAAAATTTGTAGATTAGTTATATTGTGAACCGTATATCGTAGTTTCCGTTCTCTCATTTTTGCTTTGGTTTTCCGGTCGTAATGTTGGTTGGGGTTCAATTCCGTTAACGGTATTTTAATGAAAATTGACACAAAGCTTGGATTTTCACAAATGCACCAATTCCGTACATGCCGCATAGAAATCCAGCTTTCATTTCTATGGTGGTTGATGAGAGTTTCCTAGTAATTAATGGTCCCCCACTTCACTCAATACGTTGAACGTATCTAGCAACAATCCTTCTACATCTTTGCCAACTCTATACTATCATCTGCTTTGTTTTGTCTTCTTAACTACCAGCATTATTGTTCGTGAATTGTAATTTGTTTCCTTTTACAGTTAGTTTTATTTTTCTACAAGTCGAGCTTTTTTTGTAATTGGAAATCCGACCATTGTCTGATCCCGTCCTTTATCGACAAAAGATAATAGAGCGTCTGACTTTAATGATAGAAAGTTGCAATCGTTTCTAGACCACTATAATATATCATTTCAGTGGCATCGAACTAATAACTGTAAACGGGCAAAAATTCCAAGACTGCAATGCGCCATACAATAATGAATAAAATATAAATGATACCCGTTCGAAACTATATCACTATTACTATCTAGAAGAAATATAGTAAATATTCTAGTATTGACAAATCGGTAGAATTTCCATGAAATATAGGAGCGACAGTCAGCCACTTCTATCAAGAGCCTTTTATCCTGTCATATTTCACGACAGAGGAGACCTGTCAAATATTTCAAACATCCGACTTTCTCTATAGATCGCACCGTTCAACCAACACAAAAAAATACAATAAAATTCATTTAAAATTGAGCTTATATTTAAAAATGTGTTGTCATCGTTATCCCGGCGCATCCACCAAAAGACACCAAGATCTTGTTCAACGTCAAATTGGAATTTATAGTTGAATAGCTTGTAACAATTCAACTTTATTCATCGATTCTCTGATCGATGACAGATTCAATTTACATTTCCTCGGTTTACTGATAACATGCCAGATTGGTTTGGCGTTGGTGGTTTTCTACAAAAATCACGCAATCTTACCACGATATTCAATATTGGCAGTTAAAAATCTAAATACGAATCGATAATGTGGACGAAAATTGTAAATCTAACTGTAGCGAAACGCCGAGTTTTTGATGAACTCAAACTGAACTGTAGTAAAACGTTTCCATTGTCGACTATACTGAAATACGTTGCGATATTGCTATGAAAATCTCCCGGTTGCAAGCATAATTCTCGCAATATGGGTGTTTTATTTCGATCGTTTGATTGAAATAAAACCAGTGGAAATTTACTAGTTGGCAAAACAATACGTCCGCCGATGCCCTCGAACAACTACAAGATTGAATTTTTCAATATAAAACCGTTGAAAGAACTTTACTTTAATAAAAATCTCGGTAATAATATTTTTATTTGTTCAGGTGCTGTCGTCGATACTCTATTCCTATGAAATTTGGCAATATTGTGGCGATTTATCACCGAATATCGACCTAAAGTTTCTACCTATAACTAGATTTATTTCAAATTAGGCTCCATTACGAGGGCTCGAATAATTTGTAAGTTGCTGGTGGATTTATTCAAACAAGACAGAATCCACAAAGAATAATTAAATTGCAAGTTGAAAGAGAAAAGGGGAGAGAAAGCCGGACAACTCAATCAAATTTGAATCGATTAAACGAGCCGATGTTTACATTTTTCATTTATAAATTGGAGAGGATGGAAATTAAAATGTAACCACAATTGATTTCGATCGTATTCAAATAAAAGTATCAACCACAGAGAAATTCCAACTGTGTTGCGATAATTGTATTCTACTGTGAACACATTAAACATTTCCATTATCGGATAGAGGCTTGTTGTTGTCTATTGACGGAAAATCCCACTAGTATTCGCCACTGGTGGTTATTGTCGTCTAAAATTGACTTTATTTCCCATCTATTTTTATCCCTGTTGTTTCCATTCTGTTGTAATTTAATGCAGCCGACTATAGATAACAGTACAAGAAAAAACTCTTGAAATTAAGTTTACAAGACAATAAAACAAGTATCTAGGTCCCATTCCGGCTCTTTACATAAAACTTTCAAAAAGTTACTTGAAACTTCCAAATAACGACAGAAACATTAGTGATTAACTGCAATAGAATAGAAGCCTACAGGCTGGGATGTTAAAAAGAAAATAATAACGGAAGGGATAGCGGGTTTCCGTTTGTTGTCAGATCAAATCCACGTCAAATTTTATACGGTAGATTGTTAATAATACAAAGTTAACTTTTATGTGAAAAGCCAAGGAAATCGTGCCACACTCGAGAAAGACTCGAATACAACCATTCATCATAGAATTGACGTTATTCGACGATAACTCAAACAACTCTCGCCATTTAAGCAACAAAATCAGTTGTCACAATAACTTTCCCTATTTTTGAATCTTTAGTCCAACTATTCCCCATTAAAATCGCTATCTATCAATCATTTTCGTCTACAAACCAATTTCTAGATAATTTAAACGGGAAATGGAAGTTTTACGAAGCGATAATTGAAATTTCCGCAAAGTTTTCTTTCGTGAATCGAGCGCTAAATCTTGTGGGGTTATTTATTATCGGATATTGTAAAAATCTGAATAAGTGGAAATTATCAACAAGTACGAATAAAACATACCGGTAATATGGAAATAGAACTATCAAATTTAGATGGAAATTGGTGTAATTGACGTAAATCTGTAACAGGTGCTATACGATAAGTTTAGTTTAATAATAAAACCAAAGCTTCAGTTGTAAACTAACAATAAGATCAATTCTCTATCCACACGAATTAAATCAACATTGAAATTTTGATGGGAATCGCCAATAATGCTCGAGGAAATTCAAGTGTAAACGAATTCTAAAAAATTCCCAACTGTTAGAATTCCAGTCGCGATCCGGTCTGATAATTTGCAATGATCCCTTCTATTTTCCATATCGTACAGCCAATAGTTTGCTACAATATTGATTTGTTCGATTTACAAAAACATCAAGTATAAAATATTTAAAATGATTAATGTTTAATGTTTCGAATTGCAAAGTTTTGAAATGGTGTGATGTTAGGTTCAATTAGACTGCTGGTTCAATTAAAATCGTATCGTTCTTTTTGCTTTGCCAGTTTTCGTTCAGATGAATATTTAAATAGGCTCCAGCCAGTTCGGCAAGTGTAAATAAGTATTTCTTGTCTTTTTAAGAGACAAACTTTTATCGACACAGTTCTTGTTTATAACTTTACACCGAATTTTCGTTGAAATTTACATACACTTTGCAACATGTTCGCTTACTTTATATTTGTTTTACAGTCCAAACGATCACCCTCGGGGCGAATTTCAGGTATTTAAATAATAAAAAATAATAATATTACATTGAGTTGAACTGGTAGATTATCAAATACTAATCTCATCACACTTGATGGTGGAATTTGTTAAATAGAGTGGATATTAAAGTAAATTGGACTGTATTTGAGTAATAGAAACTATAATCACGCAAAAGTGGAGATTATTCTGATGGAACACGGCGCATTGTAGGTCTGTTTTAATAGCTCCACATATACGTTTAAAATAACGGCTATAATTTACTGTGTTTATGATTTTAATTATGATGGATATTTGCTAGGCCAACAGTTTCTCTAAGCATCCAAGTTTCTTAGACGCCACACCTGCGCTAAGGTAAAGTTTGTTCGAGTGTTTTTCAGGTCATCTGTAGTCTACATATAAAGTGGAATTTGCGAGCTGAATTTTACACGAAAATAAAATTCGTAAAGTTGAGATTGTGTTCGATTTTAATCCGTTAACGTTGCCTGAATTCCATTTTCAATGAAACAAGCCAAGGCGTCATTAGGCCTAACAGCCGATGGAAATTTTAATATTTTAGCAGGATTTCAACCGATTGATATTGGAATTTAAAAAGCTTGAATCTAATCAATCTGACATAAAATAGGTTTGTTTAAAGCTCGCCCTTTCATTCCATTAAAATTAGGGTTTTTTCGAAAATATCCCGGATGAAATATTTAAGAGATGTTAAAATCTTCCGGCGCATCCACCATTTTTGCATTTCCATAACATTCCACTTTTACATCGTTATTGTTATAATTAAAATTCGAGAAATAACAAAATAATTACAGAAAATTTTATTAATTACATCTGTTGGTGTGCCGAATATTTCACTCGACTTTAATTAAATAAAATTAATATAAAACACTGGCAGTTTTTGCGTTTCTTTTTTGATCAAAGAACAGAACGTGTGGGGAATGAGTTTCTTCGGTTTGATTCAATTTGTTCGTTTTTCTCTTTATATTTTTCCCTATTTCTTCCACTGTAATCTACTACCATCTTCCAGATATCGTTTTTATATTACTGAGCCATCTAACAAGTGACCGTCAAGTATATTTCTCTATATTCGAAGGGAAATGATCAACTTATTATAGCCGTTTTTCCAACTTTTCCAATATGCCATCGAGTTCGATATTTTCGTTTCTTCCTTGATAATTTAATCATATCTCTTGTGTCTTCTAAATAATTTATTTAAACTTCAATTCTTTAATTATTAAAACTTTCGTATTGCCTTGATGGAATTGATTATACGAACAAAAATCCGATACAGGCTGTTATAATTAAAGCTCGAACATGTGGAAAGTTAAATTGTGATTTTCTAGTTTTGATTGAATACAATTCCAGGAATAACAAGTTTTACAATTGAAAAGTTATCTCCATTGTTGAAATCGTGCATACGTTTCTCTCAATTGTGCATATAAGATCATATAGGAATAGAAAATATGAAACAAGGTTGTCGAGTGTTTTATAAAGGTGGATCTTCAAATTTCTCGTTACAATAATTTATCGGACACGAAACTCGCGCTAGACGATCGATCCAAGTTCGTTATGCAAGTATCATTCATTATAGAAGAGGTATAATTGGTGGATTTTCTACTTGAGAACGGATTATTTCCAGATAAAGTATCATCACCCTTTATCTCTTATTGGATTATAGGCTTTCGTTCATTAAATTTCGGATCCGTTCTAATTATGTATCAAACTTTAAAGATTTGCTTTTGTTTATGTCGAACATGTTCGAAGGAGAGAAATCGATTTAATCAATTCGTCCTTAGTGGAGTAAGGACGAATTGATTAGAATCAACGTAGATTGGATTATTGTACTTTTCCATCGTTCTTCTCGTCATTCCATCAGATTTAATATTCGCTGAAATGATTTAATAATCGCATAATCCCAACTGAATCCTATCATTTTATCAAACTACGACACAAATAGGGTGATAACATTGAATACTCTTCCACTATTACGGTTATCATGGGATTGAAACCAGCTAAAATATGTACAGATTCAATAAATTAATGAAATCATCGTAGATTTATTATTTTTGAACGATTAATTAAACTAATGCCGGTATTATTGTGCCAAATATCGGTTAGTCGTCATTGTGGCAACAATAATCTTATCAATTGTAGTAAATTACATAAATTTATCATTATCACATTGTTTATAGGAATCTAACAACAAATCACAGGACAATGACAGTTCAATTGAAACTGTCGGTCCGCCAGATTCGCACGAGGCAATGAACAATCGTCCGATCTACAAGAAAGACGAACATCAACGGGAGAAGCGCAACTTTGAGTTTCTTATGGGATTAATTCATAATAATTCACGGTATGAGGTGACGAAAGTCGATCCAGAAAAGCCCCATCAACAACAAGACAAACAACATCAACAACATTTGAAAGATATGTCACAGGTAAAAGTCGGTGTATTTTGAAATTTCCCACGGGGGTTGTTTTTTGTCTATTGAGCACACGCGCAAGGGATGAAATGTATTCATGATTGCGTTATGTATTGTTGAGATGCAATGTTTTAAATACGTACACGGGCATTATGGAAATTGTTTCGAACGATACACTAGGATTGGGTGTTTTAGGGGTTGAATCGCGCGCCGACAGCAAATTCGGGGGTAAATATGAGTATTATATAAAGTATGCGTAATTTGGTTCATTTTTTTGGTTTATGACGGCCTCACAAATAAAATCCAATTTGTACTAGACAGTTTTATTATCATTGTTGATGATGGTGGAATTTACAGTAGGTCGCCGGATTTTATTATCAAATATTAAAAATACAAACAGATTTAAAATTGTGGAAAACCCACAATTTCGAAAATTATCAGAACCATTCAAGTCCATTTATTATTCGATGTATAACCGCGACAATCTTTCCGTTTGACTGGATCCTTTGTTGGTTGCCGAAAGTGAATCGTTTTATTGAAAATACGAACTTTGGATGTCCCAAAATTGTTCAAACCATTTAATAGAATTTACAGTTATTGTAAATAGTGAAAATTATAATATTATTTCGACTTACCTTTGTTGAAATTCCACAAGATTATAATTCCTCGAATTGTACGGATTAGTCGATTTCGCTTACAAATATCGGATTTATTGTGGAATTCTCCCAAATTTGGTCGAATGGAATCCTTCATTATCCGTCTAGATTTGATTACATCAAATTAGGCGAATTTGTTTGAAGCACTTGACTTGTACTTGCTGGATATTTAACCAATTTGTTACCTTCCATTATACGCCGATAAAAGCCGCTTTTCAGGCTTCATACTAAAAATTTAGAAATTGGTAATAATGAATCGCCCTGTATACTCCCTTATCGCTGTTATTTGAAGGGATTACATCTCACAGTCAGACAAATGTTGAAACTGGAGCACATGTATCCGTAATGAATATTCACAACGTATTAAAATTGAAATAATTCAACATTTAACTGTACTATAAAGAATCGAAGTCATATTTGCATTTCGTATATTTGATTTGATTTCGGTGGAAATTCGTTTGAATGTAGCATTGTTGGAAAACTGAATTTATATTTAATAAAAATACACAAAAAACGCATACATGTTCGCAGTGTGTTCGTGTCGATTTTCAACATCCGATATCAACTTCCTGGATATAATTGAATTTTTGCCAACTTTCATCCTCATTTTTACTACAGCACCCTCGGTTTAATTGAATCGCCGACAATACAACAGGATTCTCAACTATATTTTAGATATTTTAACATTTCTACATTGTTGTTAATTAACAATTAACCAGTCGCGGTGGTTTAATTAACATCTGCTGTTGAAATTTTAGTTAGTAACGTTGTATCTAATGATAATCCAGGTTTTTGTAATGAAAATCATAAGAGGACGCTGGCGAAAGAGCGACTTTTTTATTAATCAATTTCATTTGAACAAAATGAAAGACGTGTTACTGAATAAATTTGCATGTTGATAAATATTTATGAAGTGATAAAATTGTCAAGTTGATGCTCGACTAATTAATTTCAATGGTTTTCCAGGAGGTTGACTCGAAAGCTTCAGCCAGTGAATTGTTGTTGGAATTGATGGTTAAAATTGCGGCACATCCGGATCATTGGGACAAAGTTCATAGTCTTTTGCGTAAGTTTCGAGCAGAACTCCGATTTTTCCGCTTGCAATTCAATTGTGTGTTTGTAGAGAAAATCGACAATGATTTGATAACATCGAAACGATTAATCGAGAGTTTTGAAACAGTACAAACGAAAACGGATTCTATTGATGTTGATAAAAAAATGGAAAATATTGGAAATGTGTCGGAAAAATGGCCGAAATTCGATAACATTGAAAACAATTCGGATAGCAAGGTGAGCTTTGTGAATGCTTTGCCGAAAGAGAATCGTTGGCAAACAACAATGACAACCAATCGACAACAACAGCCGCCACAAAAACACAAATCAATTTATCCGAAAACGTTTGCTTATCATCGCGTCACTGGCAGACCCTTGTATTTAAATAAAAATCCAAAAGCTTACATTGCCGTCTCTGTTATCGCACCGAAACCAATAAATGAACGTTCAAATAACGACGATCTGAGCTTGGAGAAGGAATTGAGGCAATTAAAACCGTGGACCCACGATCAAAATCTGCAGAATATGGCCAATTTACGATCCAGATGGGTCATACAGAACGATCAACAGAAAACAAATATCGCACCATAATTGTAGATAACAACAGAGAGATTAGAAAAAAATGTTATATTTTATAAAACAGACTATTTTCTAACGGAAATGTTTTGATTATTTTCCAATTTTGGGTTTATTCAGCGAATCGGTGCTTGATTTCATATCAAAATCGAAACATTTCCACATGAATCAATGTGTTGTAAATTATAATAATAATAATTAATAATGTGGTAATTATTACAAAATCATAGACATAGATTGTAATAAAATGATGTAGAATTCGTACCGAAAACCAACATAAAATTCATTGTAACGGACAAAATTTCGGCCATCATTTCCATTAATAATTTTGATCAATTGCCTTAGAAAAATCTCTGAGAACTAGTAATAATTTATCCAATATTCGTCCTTAATTGTTACTTTAATTATGTGTTAATTAGCTGAAAAACAGCTGGTTCTTAGACATTTTAGTTACACCGATGGCACCTGAATGGAATAAAACTGAAACAAATCACATATCGTTTTATTGAAAACTAACCGGCTCAATTTCCACTAAACTAGCAAAACGGGTGTTTGATGTTTTCAAACTTGATTGGTCTGAATGGCTTCATTAACAAACTTGTAAATATTTGAATTCTAAGAACTAACTAACTATACTGCAGAGATTTCATTTAATAGAACGTTAAAAATTTACTTTAAATTTATCGTTGGTTTTAGTGGACGTTGTTGAAAGTTTCTAAAGGAAAATCGATGAAAATAACAGACCGCAATTTATCGTCTTTGTTTTTTCAGTTTTCAGTTATCCAAAACGCATGAATTAAAAATTATAAGCGGCAATGTGTCAGATTACACCCCTATATTTGCGCTTTAATCCAATTATAAGAATTTCAAGGAAACCGATTTAATCCATGAGTTTTTTAATCGTTTATCTCAATAATCACCGATGCGTCTATGCTTGATTAGTAATTTTTAAACGCGCTGTAATTGCAGTGGGATTTTTCGATTTTTTTCCAATTGCCAGACTGAAACGACACGGCCATCGTTTGCTTTTTAATCACATTTGAAAAAGCCAATTTCCGACATTTGCCCAGTACGCTCTTTAATAATAGCGAAGGTATAATTGCATTGAATTGTTCGTTTAATCGATCGGATTTTCGTTGGAAAGTGGAATAAAGGCCAATTTTTCGCGAACATTCCAATTAATCTCAATCTAAATCGATGTTTATATTCTAAATAGAAACTTTAGATTATTCGAAATGCCCGAACATGATGGGATTTGTTGCCGATAATTGAAACGGAAATTATTTGTTTTCGTTCTAGAACAATTTAGACAACAATTTCGATCTTTATCAAGTTTGTTCATCTGTTGTTTCACATGTATACAGAGTGAGCCAAGTGGTTGGCCTATTAGACGCTTAAAGAGTTCTAATTGATGAAAGTTGCTGAAATTTGGTATGCACCCGTTTTTACATCTGGAAAATACTTTCTTATTTTAAATGGAATGGTATATTTTTTATTCCATATTTAGATTCTACGATAAAAACGAAATGGACTTTAGCGTTAATAGTTTTTCAGGAATTTTGACTTTTTCTGAAAATTTTGATTTGGTAGTGTTTGATTGAAACATTCATATGTTTGAAGATATCGTTGATAGATAATTCAAATTTGGAACTCTAATAGTTTAAACTACGTACTTTACGCTAGATTTTTCAGAAATGAATTATCTTTTAGAATTTAGCCGAAATGAATTTTTTTTCAGCCAATTTTCAAAACGCAATATCTTTCTT
>JACDRQ010000390.1:0-55905 GCA_013841215.1 Hycleus cichorii
AGAAATTTTCAAAAAAATACGGTAAGTTTTAATTAAATTAATCAAAATAATTAATTATAGTAATATAGATAGGGATTATTTCAAATTGGTAAAAAAATGATAATTATAAACTCAAAATTTCAAAAACAATAACCTAGATTTAGTGATAATAATTTAAAAATGGTCCTCTAGAGTACGCTTGATTACAGATATCTTTTGTAGTTGATCGTTTCACCGTTAGGGTGTTAACCTAGAAAAAACACATGATTTTGACAACTTGTCAAATTCAAAATGATGTAGAATTACATTAAAGAATCCACCAAAAATCGAGAATCTTATCGGAAAAATCAAAAAAATTAATTTAATTTAATTTAATTAAAGTAAGTAAAATTGAAGTAATTATAATTGTTGATAAGAATATAATTAATGATTGATTTGTTTGCAATTGTTTGTGTCTCTCTCTAAATTGTAGGATATATTGATAAAAATCGACCAGAAATACCGGAACAACAACCGGAAATAACGACTGAGATAAAAAATGGCTTTCTTAAATAATAATTGTAAATATCCCAATTGTAATCGAATCTATTCGAATTTGCATGATTTAATTGTCCATATAGAATTGGAACATATTGGTAAAACAATAATAATAATTGTTTAATTAATTCGTAATTTAATTATTTATTATTAAAGATTTTAATTGTGAAAGATTACAACATTTGGATGATGAACGTATTGATAGTTTACCATTAAGTTATATTTTGAAATATAATAATAATGATAAATTACCACCACCGATATTTTTAAATATAACCAACAATAATAACGATACTAATTATATTAATAATAATAAAAATAATAATAGTATTAATGAACATTCCTATAGTTCGAACGAGCCTGTGATAATTGATGCATTCGATTTAAATGATTTTAGTAAATTAGCAGACGATAATCTAGTTTTTGAAGAGTTAATCTCACCCATCAAGTAATTATCTTTATTTAATTCAATAAAACAAATAATAATAAATTTTTATCAATCGATAATAGGTCAGAAAAGCTGACTAGAATTAATAATAACAATAAAGAAAAGAAACCATTTGTTTGTAATATGCCTGGTTGTCATAAAAGTTACAAGAATAAAAATGGTATCAAATATCATTGTAAAAATTATCACAAATGGTAAATATTTTAATTATAGGAATTATTAATTATTTCCTGGATAAATTTTAGTAATACACCGATGATTGTGACAACAACAGGCACAATAAATTATACAACAACATCAACAACAACAACACCAACAACAACTCAATCGTTATTGAAATTCAATCAATTATTGAAAATAACAAGAGACCAACCGAAAGTTAAAGTTGAATCAATCGATTTATTAGACGATTTCAATTTTACTAATTTAACAACATTAGACAAATTCAAAAATAATAATAATAAAAATAATAATGGTGATATGATTTATACGAATTATCAACAACGATACGATCTAATAACTACCTCAACTGTTGATAATAATCAAGTGCCATTAAATCAAAGCTTTAATTACCAAATTGATGATGATTTTCCATCAATTTAAAAGAATTGTCATCAATATTATTTAATAATCTGTAGATTGGTTTGTTATACAGGACGTCTCATTGTTGGCGGTCTATTAAAAGCACAATTGATTTGAAATTTGTTTAACTGCTATAAATTTCTAATAGAATTCAAAATTATGATCATTGTGGGACAGCCTGTATAATTTTAGAATATCTTCTCTTTTTCAATGTTGAGTCTGCATATAACATTGCTGTGATGTGTTTTTTCTCGAAAAAAAAAGGAAAAACCTGTGATAGAAACTCTCTTCTTTTTTCTTATAATTAGTTAATTAGAATAATTAGTTCCTTGTTTTTTTCGGCTAATAATTCGTGTTAATTGAGACTGGATTTATTTATTTATGTTTTGTTAGAGAAATAAAGTTATTTTTGGTACGCAAAATATTTATTGATTTATCACAAAAATTCTAATACAAGCTTCCTTATAATAGGACACATTTATTGTTATAATAATGATAATAAATACAGAAATTTACATACAAATTGACTTATAATTCGCCCAATAATTCGAACACTCAAGGGATCGGGTCGCAATTCGATAAAAAGTGGAATTTTTGATAAATTTAAATACTCAGAATCGCTAGAAACATCACAAAGTTCTGCTGTTTTGGAATATTTTGTAGAAATGTCGGGTTTGCTAGTTTTCCAGGGAATTAAACAACTGAAAATGCTCTTCTCAACGAGCTTAAGCGTTTGAATTTCGTGTGGGAAATCGTTTTTTTTTATCGAGTTTGAGCCAAAAATTCTAGACAATTATCTCGATCCTGATCTGCATTAATTGCGGTAAATACCACTAGATGGCGCTAGCATATCGGATACAATCACAGGTAAAATTGAGATCGTTATTTGTAAAATTTAAAAAAAAAAACACGATCTTAAGCTATATCTTCATTGATTTCTTCCATGTATTTAACCAAATCGGAGCTACTTAAATCGATATCATCAACGTCTTGTAGACTTGAATTGCTGATAGTATTACAACTATCGACACTGTTTTGTTGTTTTAAAAATGGTTTATTTGTATTTTGATTGAATAGACGTAACATTTTCAAACGAATTCCACCTAAATATTTATCGTTAATTGTATTGTCATTGCGTTGATTTAATAGAAAATCGGTTTTATTTTGTTGTATTGTTGTTAATGTTGTTGTTGTTATTGTTTGGCTTGTTTCTGATAATTTTCGTGGGTGTATCGTTTGATTCGGCCGAATTCTATTATTGTGTTCCAAAATATTCAATTTCTGCTGTTGTTGGTGTTGGTGTTGTTGTTTTTGACGGTCTTGTTGTTGTTGATGTTGATTCATCGATGATGTCCGTTGTAATAACAGCAATTCTTCATTTAAATGTCGTTGAACAATATCGGGTCCTGTACGAATTGATGGTTGTCGATTACGACTTAAAACCGAATAGTTGTGATTTGATGATTGGGGTTGATTAAGGTGGTGATTGTTGTTGTAATAACGACGGTGTTTCGATCGGCACATATCCGATAGGGTTTTCTATAAAACAATAATCTTCTATCTTTATTTGTTCCGTTTAAAATCCTATCTATTATTAATAAAACTAACAAGTATGATAAAGACACAAGATACTTGTATTTTATTTCAATTCGTACAAAACGAATAAACCTATCTTTGTTTATATATACAGTACGGTTCGAATGTTTTATGTATGTTCGTATAATTTTAGTTCGGAACGGAAAAAAAACGGAAGAGAAATCGGAATTGTAATAATCATTGAAAATTTACGAGTTTTTTCCATCGATATTCGATTCTCGATTTGAGAAAATAACAAGACTTGTTTGCTTGTTATCGTGTGAAATCGTGAAAAATCCTATCAACAAACAACAATAGCGTCTTCATTGGCTTTTTTACCTCGGACTTCATTCAATAAAAACGCTACGATTATTATTTTGACTGCTAAGGCTGCGCTCAAAGGAGTTACTACGAGAACTGGAGCAGCTTCTAAACGTTTTTACAAAGTAGAGATTTTACAGTTTTCTGTTTATTTATTTTTTTGTAGCCGTTAATCTATTTTTTCACATTTGTATTTCTGTTTCTGTGATGGCATAATAATCGACTATTCGCGTGAAACACTCGGTATAAAGAGGATTATAATCGTTATGGGAGATGGAAATGTTAAAATAACTTTATTCAAATTTCGTTGATAATTTACAAAGATTTGATTTGAATTTTAGTTGCGTTCAATTTCGTTTTAGTTAAACTCACCGAGGGGGTTGATAATGAATTTAATGGGGTATAAGTAGAGAAGATTAGAGAATTGGGGGCGTGATTCGACTATTTTTTCTCGCCAAATTGCCCCTTGATTAATCTAATATTTAGTTATGATGGAATTGGTGAATAAAAGCGGTGATTTTTCTCGATTTTCTCCACTTTATTAGCGTCGCATCTAAAGTTGATTGTTGACGAAATTTGCAAACAAATCCCCCTAATTACAATCTTAATTGAACTAATTAATTGTTGATTACTTAATTCTTAAACATTGATTAAGTGTTAATTATATGTTGTATAATAATAAAACCTACCTTGAAAGCTTCACGAAATTTATTCGACATTATATTGTATAGGACTGGATTAATTGTTGTTGATAGAAAATATAAAATCCCGGATGTGTACATTAATATTATATAGATAGTAACTGTTGTTTCTTGGGCTTCTCGAGAGGCATTTGATAAATAGACGGCTAGTAAACGTTGGGCATGGAATGGGGCCCAACAGATGAAAAATGCAGCAACTACAGCAACTGGAAAATCAATTATTTTATAGAAAACAACAAAAAGAAATAAAAATAAGAAACAATCTAATCAATAATAAAAAACGAGACACAGAATAAACAATCATAAAACGGTTTAATTGTTTCAACAAGTATCAATCAAGAACTTATTGATTTCAGTTCAACTTTTCTATTGACAAACAAGACTTTCTAGTATTCTTGACACAAATCCGCATGTTTGAACCGATAAAAATTACACTTGATGCTAACACCAATAACCAAACAGGTGTTACTGAACAACTGGAAACAATGATTGATTGTACGATTTCAACAGAATTTTATATCAATAAACTTTAAATAAATTCGTTAAATTCGAAAAGAATGATAAGAGGCTCTATATTTTCCAATTGAACTCCGAGAAAGTCCTTTTCAACGTAATAGATTTAATATACAACCAATCTAAGACGTTTATTACGCTATAAATATCAATTAAAGCACGCTTATTTGGTGTTTTAATTAATTTAGTTGGAGATTTTTATAAATGTTAACGTTCGGCAATTTTAATTAAAAAGAAGCCGTTATAAACAATTGGATAATATAAAATTTAATTATTTTTTAAATTTGGCGCATAAATTTAAACGATACATTGTTGCCAACTTATTATAAGAGAGCTTGCAATTTTGGCGGTATATTTGAAATAATTAATTCATTTGTTGAATTGTTGTATACAATTATTCATAATTCGACAATATTCGTTATTAAATAGATAATGGAAACATTGTAAATGCTGTTTCATCAAAAGAATTTACAATTAATTAACAATTAAATGAAGATTTTCGCCTAATCTAATTTTAGGATGTTTATTGTACCGGAAATAATAATGAAACCACATTCATTTTTTGTTTTAATTAATTTTAATCAGTTATCCTTGTTAATTTACTGATTGTAGGGGTTTTTACGAATTTTATCAGATTTAATTTAGAATATCAACGATTTTAATTCACAAAAAAAATTACAAACATCATGACAACGGAGGGTTCTCTATTAAATTTAATTTAATTCAACCCGTTTTGAGTTTCAAATTTCGCGCAAATATAAATTGATAGGAAGTTAGCCACAATATCGAGTAATGAGCGGCTAGAGGACGCTGTCAACGTGGCGGAATATTCAAAATTGCTTCGTAAAATCATGAATAATTTTATGTAGAAGTTTATTTATCGTCGAATGATAAGAAAAACAAACAGTTTCATTGTGCCAAATTATTGTTGTAATCATGTTTTATTTTTTTCTTCCCTGTGTTGTTGTTCATAATATCGAAAGATTGGATCTTTGAACTTCCAATGATGAAATATTCACGAATGTTTCCAGTTGAAAAGACACCCGTTTCTGCCCGTTCAATTGGATATTAGAAATGAACAATTTCAGTAAAGTTTATGATTACAAATTGGTTAGATTTGGTCAATAAATCTTTTCGATTTCGGCGTTTTTTTGACGATTTTCTTTACGTTTCATTTAACGGACGACGCACCCACCAATTTAACAAGTCGATAATCTTCAACTCGATAAGCTAGAGGGGAAATGTAAACAAAATAATTTTTCTACTCGATCCGACGTCGATTTGATTCGATTTCCATCCGATTTTTTGCTGCGATTCATCGACCCGGCGCATCCACCAATTTTCGACCCGATCTTTAACAAGATGTTGGCGGAAGAGAAACAGTAAAGCAAAAACGGAACGATTTATTACTTGATTTGAATGCTTGTCTCGTGTTTTTTTCATCAAAAATTTTCGGTCTTCACCTCGATGTTTATAGCGAAATTATTGAAGCGAAAGATAATGAAAGGATCAAAACGAAACTGTTTATCAATTAGATTAGGTTTTGTTAAAAGTAATTTCGAGGGCCTATTATTGGCGTTTTCTTCAATTTCGAACTTGCTTGATTGTATTTGGTTCTTGTTAGATTAAAATTAAATTCCATAAACGTTCAATAAGGGGAAAAATTGAAGGAAAAATACTCACTCAACATATTTACGACACGATTCTGTGCAGCAGTATTCCTCAATCGTCTTCCGCTTTCTTGATGATTATTCTCGTTATTATTGTTGTTATTACACCCGGCGGATATCGAGGGTTGTTCAGCTATTGCAATCATCCTCGACTTCCTCAATTGTATTCCAATTAAAACGTACAATACAGTGATTAAAGTCATTGGACCAACGAAGAAGAGGAATGTGGAGATTTCAAAGGCGTGTTGAAAGAAATTCGAAACAATAGTACATCGACTATAAGTGATATTATTCTTCAATTCATAAGCAACGCCGAATTGTATTGCCTGCGGTGCAGCTAAACACAATGCAATTATCCATATTGCAATAATATAACGTATGGCCCTTGATAATTTCGACATTGTATGTGATAAGAATGGATGACATATTGCGAAATAACGTTCAACAGTGAAGGCGGTTATTGTTAAAACTGTCGCATTGGCGGATGTTTCAGCAGCGAAACCTTGCAATATACAGAATGCTTCACCGAAAACGTACGTTTCCGGTGACCAGATTCGGTACATTTCCGGCGGTAGACCGGATACTAATAGTAGCATATCCGAAATTGCCAAACTAAACAAATAATAATTCGTCGCTGTATGCATCGATTTATTTCGTGTTATCACAATACAGGTACTAACATTACCAATAACGCCAGTCAAGAAAATTATCGCATAAATTACGGTTATTGGTATTACTAAAAACGGTGGATATAGAATTGATTCATCTCCTGTTAAATTCGATATTGTAACAATAATTTCACTCAAATTAACAATTTGACTCTCATTCAAAAAGGCCGACATTATCGTTGATTAATCTCCAATTCGCATTGTTGAACAACCACTCTATAAATCCTGCAACAACTAAAATTATAGTAATTTTCAAAATTCCCGCACAATCAACAATTGTCAATTATTACGGGATATTCAAATTATATCTACGGAAAATCGAATAAATGTCAATTATAGGAGTTTTATCGTAAAATTGTCAAGGTAAAGAAAATAATCGTAAAACTGTTGTAAATAATAGTTGTCGTGCTAATAGTTATAGATAATGTCCTAGAACGACTATCATGTTTTCGATAGAGACAGTATAAATTCTGTAAATATTTAAGTTTCAGTTCAAAACTACGTTATAGATGAGACTTGTATTTATCGTCATTGTTTACATTATGGAAAAGTTCATCGTTCAAAGAGGATAAAGTTTTATTGTGAACTTTTCAATGTAAATAATTTCAATGGAATCGATTATGATTGACAAATAGAAAAAAATCATTCGGAAAACAATTTGAAACTATATTTTAACGAATTTTGAATAAAAAGGAATAAAAAGAAGATAATAATAGATTCAATGTTGACGAATATGTTTACTTTTATTCGAATTCAATAAATTCGTCCGCCGGCTTTTTTCCGTCAATATAATACGTTTTTATTTACTTATTTCTGTCCAAAAAATATCGCTTTTAGGTCAGTATCTAGATAGTACTAACATCGAATTTAACCCACAATTTAAAATTGGCGCCCTTTAAGCTGTAACAATTCTAGGGGAATTTATGATAATACAGTTGATTAAGTTTAATTGTTTTAAAATAAAAATTAATTGATAAATGCAAACCGCAATTTTAGAAAACAAATAATTTTGATTTATTTTGTATTTGATTTTCTAATTTATTGTCGTTTTTGTATTTTAAAATTAATTTTAATATAAATAAGTTGGTACCATTTTTGTTCTTCATTTGTTTCACAATTGACATGTGTGATTGTTGTTTTTCAGAGTTTACTCGAAGTTGAAATTTTCAACAAAATATGCAAGAATCATGAATTTTAATAAAAATTAAAAAATAAGTAATTTTTAATAATATATAACGTTGATTTCTATTTATTTTATAATCAATTTTCTTATTTATTGTGGATTTTGTATGTTAAAAATTAATTGTTACAGGTTTTTACCGTATCACAGTTGGCGACTATGCACCCTAAATTAAGTTGGCACCATTTTTGTTCTTCATTTGTTTCACAATTGACATAACGGTGTACTTTGTGATTTTCTGTGATTACTTCAAGCTGAAATATTTACGAAAATACTGATAAATTACGGTGAGTCTTGATTAATTTCATTAAACAAATCAGTAATTTAATGGTTCGTTGAAGGAAAATTGCTAACTTTCGAAATATATGCGCAACAAATATACGAAATTACTTTCATTTGTTTTCTCTTTCAGTTGTTTTGTTGTAATAAGAAAATGCTGCGATAGAAAATGTCTTTATTCGAATCTGTTTAGTTTATTAAAAAAATTGAGTAATTCTCTCTTATAATTGATTATCAACAGCTTTTTAAAGATATTCTAACCTAATATCCCACTGAAAACGTAGTGTCGTCATTGATGCTTGTTTTACTAAATTTAGCACTTATTATTATTATTTAAGCGTATCAGCCAATCTGCGACACTACGTAATGAAGGCACAGCCAGTGGCGATGTAAATTAGTGTTGTATCCCCTGTATGAATCAAGTTACAACATTTACACTTGTAGATACGGTTGGACTAAAATCCAGATAGTGTTAAACTAGACGGGCATTTATTTGCATATTTTAATGGAACATTGTGCAAAAATTATGTTGATTTTTAATTAAAAAGATAAATTTACAATATTTTCTTTACTCGAAACTAAATTGCCCTCAGTTGATCTGTTTTCTTTTTAAATTTGTTTGCCATGAAATTTACAATTTTAAATTTCTATATTCGTTAGTATTTCGCAATTTTTTATTCAATTACCTTAAATTTTACCTAATGTATACAATTCTAGTAAAATTAAATAGTTGAACTCATTAATAGTAGACTAATTAACTAGGAAAGCACTAAAAATGTAAGACTTTAGCGAGGAACTTCAAAATTAGTAAGTAACAACGTAATTTAAGAGACACTTATTAACATTGATTAGGTTTGTAGAAGTTTATTGCAAAACAAAAAGAAGTATTCACTTGAAGTGAAGGTCTTATATATAATTAAAGTAACTATTGATAGTACAAATTGTTAAATTTGATTTAAGTGTAGCTCTAACAAAAGAGTTCAAAGCTAGGATCAGTCTCAAGGGATTATTGTTGTTTCTACAATACTAATAGAGGACATTTTACGTGATTGTAATATTTTAAATCTTTTCTAACGATATCAATAGTGTCTTAATCGTCAAAATTATAAATTTATACCAAAATAGACACATTGGGATAGTTGCGTGAAATTCAAATTACTGACCTATAAGAAAATGCGAATTTCTTACGAACGAAAGCAAAAAAGTGAATGGAAAGATACGAGATAAGCTATTATGTTTGAAATAAATTAGATATACTATCAAGAAAACTATTTTTTTTTTCTATGTATTATATTAATATAAAGTTCGTCGTATATTTTGATGAGCGAAACGGAAATATAAAGTTTATAAAAGTTCACATAATGATTATATTTACAGTATAGTAGCTACCATTTATATATTTCTTTTTATTAGTATTTGTGCCTTTGAAAATGGAATTTACGTAATTTAAATGCGTTTGAAAGAAACGTAGACTTAGGTTGATTATACAAGAAGATTCAATATTTTCCTTTGAAGCAGTCGTCTTTTGTAGACTAAATTTTTTGTAATTTATTGTAATACAGCAATATGGAAATTACAGTTGTAAAGCGTATTTTAAACACGACAGTTAACGATTTTTTTAAATTTATTCTCTAATGGATTCAAATGGTTAAAATCCATATTTCAAAGTGCACCTAGTGGGATTACTAAAAAAAAAACAATTACATCGTTGAAAATTTTCCATTAAATTTCTTAAAAACGAATTCTCCTAAGCATTAATTTGTCCTTGTATAAGTTTTCAACTGCGATTTTGTTTAAGTCTCTTTAACTTTCAAATTATGCACCAAAAACATGGAACGAACTTTCCAACTTTTCGTCAATTCCTCTTGAAAACTAACAATTGTATTGGGAAATTTCGAAAGCGCTTTCAATTTATGATTCATTCGAAACGATATAATTGAAAGATAAGTCCGATTAATTGGCGAGTAAAATATTTATTGGCTGTTTTCTAGGGAGTATTTTAGCAGAATTTTAACTTCATAGTTTATCCGCACATGTATTCATAAAGTACTGATTTAAACTATTCATTGGTACTGTAGTTTTTACTTACAAATATCATACAATATACCTGCGACATTCCTATTAAAATTCCGTTTCGTTGTAAAATTTCTATTCAACAAATTACATTAAAGATAGAAGAACAAGTATGTATTAAATGAATACATAAATTAAAATTTTCAGTTTTCCATCCACATTTAATAATTTTCACACTTCTTATTTCAATAATTAAATAATTATCTATTGATGGAAAAACAAAATTTGTAGATATAAGAATCGAACGCATCTTTTCTCATTATCAACATATTGGTTACGTGACTCCTACTAGTATCAAAACCTTTTTCAAATTACAAGATCCAATATTAAGATTTGGTGTGGTGAAAGTTTTTATTTTGTTAACCATCGGGCAATAATGAAGTTTATACCACAACAATTTTTGAATCGGTCAACTTGACTCTCTATAATAATAAAATTATATTTGTTTATAAATGAATTGGTGGTTAAAGTTAGGAGTGGTTGGAAATTCATCAGCGATTTCAAATAAACTTCAGTTCGAAAGTTTTAATTATAATTGAATTGATTTATTGAATTTAATCAGATAGATTTACTCTGTTCGAGGGAGTTTTACGTTCTTTCTCTCCACACTTTAAATCTATTATTCTATTATTGTTTTAGAAATAATAATCTATCTTCTAATAAGCTATAAGTAGATTTGATTTACGTTTTAATCATTAGAATGAAATTTATAAATCTTACATTGTGAATACAAAGATAATTTGTTATTGTTGATTTCCAGTAGGTAAACTGACATTTCAAGGAAATAATTATAGTATCATTCGAACCGATTGTTCGTTTCGTTTAATACCACATCGTAAATGTTTAATAGCAATAATATTAAATGTCTACAAAATTGTCCATTTATTCGATTAATACTCTAGAGCCTGTTTTAGTAATTTATTTGTTAATTACATACCGTTTATTTCCTCAATAGAACAACTAAGGAACATTTAATTGATATTAAAACGTTACCGTATTAATGTAATTATGTCTAAATTGCAATTAATTTCTCAATTGATACATAGATGAATTCAATATTACGATAAAATTAAAATTTAGAACTATGAAAATTAATAAAAAGAAAGCACATTATGCACACTACTATCTACTGGCAAATTTAACAAAATCACCGTCTATCTTTACTATTATAGTTTACCCTAAGTTAAGCCGTCACTTGTACTTTAGACTTCACAGAATAATTCAGTAATCGTGGAATTAAGTAATCTTCTAATAATTAAGTATTTACGGTGATTAAAGTACATAAAAATTGAATTTACTAAGATAGTTTGCTTTAAATCAAGTTTATTGGAAATTATAGATTTCAATTATCGGTTAATTATGAGTTAATTGTTGAGATTAAACGGCATATTATTGAATTTCTATACATGAAATATCTTGTTGTTTGTTTACAAATAACTAAAAATAAGCTTGAATGTTTTTAAAAGCTTCACATTAACTTACAAAGTTTCAATGATATCGTTCCATTATGAACTCGCATTTTAATAATTGTACTTTTATTATGAAAACGGCAAATAATATTAAATAAATTCGATATTAGATTGAAATTTACGTTTAAATATAGATTGGTTTTACATTAAAGCCATCTTATTGTGCTTAATTCGATAAATATCCATGTAAATAAGTAGGTGGAAAGCTCTATTCGTGTCAATAATCTTATGAAAATTAATTAGCAAAATTGGAAATAGTTAATATTCACTTATTTATATTATCAATAGTCTAATTGATTTAGCAAAATTAAAAACAACTAATTAAAATATTTCAATTATAATTTATTTGTTTGGGGTGAAGGAATTATAAATTCAAAGTTCAGTTTAATTAAACTGTTGATGATTGAAAATTTAAGTGTTTCAGCTTTGGGAATTTTCAAAAATTATTGAATTTAATAAGAGGAAATCGTTTTTTTCATGCTGCATTTTATGAGTTTAATCAATGTAAAATGCAAATTTCGAATGTCAGACGAACAGAGAATGCTTCAAAATCAATTATTTAAATTGTCACAGGAAATTCACATGGCTTATTAACTTTTCTGCCAGATAAAAATTGATATTTTACATGAAATTATTATTCGCTTTAAATTTTAATAATTTAATCATAATAGAAAGTTTGAATATCGTAAATTGTTTGTAGAGACGACATGTAGAGAGCTTTTAAGGGTTCATTTGTTGCTCTAAGATGCAAATCTGGGCATCAACTAGAACTCATACTTTAATCACAATAAATTTACATTTTCTCTAGTTATTTAAAGTTAGAAATATACGTAATGAAGTTGATTGCAGTATTTCAATTTACATTCCGTTGTTCTGTTAATTTGCATTAAATAATACAGTCGTCACATTATCAAATCTTCTTAAAACCTTTTAAATTGTACGAGATTCAAATTTTGAGCCCCTTTCAATAATTAGCATAGAATGCTTTTTTTGGGATAATTTCCATACCCGTTAATGTTGTCATTCTAAATACGTTAAAATTTAATATATGATAAGACAATATATTGCCATCAATGCACGTTCGTTTTTGACTTTGAACTTTGATAAAACTCAATTATTTTTAAAATTTAAAATAGTAATAACAGTTTAAAATAATCGTTAAATTCTATAAAATAGAGAATTTTTAATGATTTGTATTCAAAAAAAACTAGAACAAAAATAATAAACGAGACGGATATTGTAAGATGAATTTCGCCTTTCGAACACGAAATACCAATGATAAAATTTTAACGGTTTTATGGGGTGTGAAAGAACAATTTTCAGTATTAACAAAGAAAAAATCTACGATCAACCCTCGTATTATTTACGTAGCGGAAATATGCATTTTTATTTAAATTTTGTTGCATAAATCTAAAATATTGAAAGAAAAATTCAAAAATTTCTATATTTGTTTTAAATTGAAATAATCATTCACTAAAACTAGGGGATAAAATAGCAAATAATAAAAATTTAAGCTCAACAGGACTATAAAAAGAGCTTTTTAGTGTTGTTTAATTCGATCAAATTTTATGGAATATTGGTAAAGAAAGTTTGTAGGAAAACAACTCACCTAATTGTTGAATTTTAAAGTTTCGTACACGAAAAAGTTCGCCGCAAGGAAGCGACACCGTTCAAATGACAATAGCAAATAAAGCACCGAAAGCTACCCGACTTTACCACCAATATCATCATCATCAACTTCGTATATACCGTACAAAATATCGTGACGCATGTGCAGGCATATTTTCATAAAACATTTTTAAATAAATACAAATATATTGAAGAAATGAAGTATTTAAACTAAAAAAAATCATATAAATGATAGAATTATTGCGTATTTCTTACAACAATAGAAATGTAATCCAAACAAACCAATTCTGGGTAAATTTTCAATATTTTGTTTGTTCCGTAATAGAAAGCTCGAAACTTATTCATCTAGGAGTTTGGGAATAGATAGAAAATAGAGCTTTTCTGTTGTTTCAATAGAAACATTGTTCACAATTGAAATTCATTGTAACAATTCAATAATTTACGAACAATGTGACAGAATTTCAAATGTATTATTTTTAAAGTAGTAGAAAAAAAAACGACCTGGTTATTCTTTCTGAATTACCAATAATGATGTAGAGAATAAACAAAAACAAATACAGGAATAGAATATCAATATCAGATAGTCGTCCACCCTCGAATATTGATGGGTTTTTGTTGTTTTTATAGCCACTTCGGCATTTTAAACCTTATCAAAATAACTAATTTAACTATTGTTAAAGTTGTTATTAATCCATATAATACATTGGAGGTTGTAATCTGGAAAAAAGCCATCAGTAAGAACCGTTTTCAATATTCTTTTGTTTTCAATTATCGGTAATTATTTGGAATTCAATTAAATCCAAATCTGGTCTTTTAATAAAAAAATTTGAAAGGGGCCGAATCTAAGGACCGGCTTAATAACTTCCCCGACACAGTTCGGATAGCTAATCATGAATTAGAATAGTGTATTAAACACAAGTGTCAGAAGTCGACAATTAATGCACGAGTCCGAGTTTTTAAAAAAGAGTACCGTAGCACGAGTTTTTAATACTATTTTTTCTACTGTANAAAAAAAAAAAAAACAATTTACTATAAAAACCAAGATCGGGAATCGAGAACCGTGGCTATCTCACAACTACCGAAAAATTCAATGAGGAGCCAGCACCTCGTCAACCAAAACTCAGTTCACTGATCGGTGATTCCACACACACTCTTTTCTGTTCAACTTTCTTATAAACTCGATTCACGATTCAATTGCGAAATTTTGACAGAACGACAGAACTGTCATTTCAGCGCGGAATAAAAGGTAGTACGGTAGTCCCAACAAAAACATGGAAAAATNGATCATTATATAAATAATACAAACAAAATAAAGTAATTACTATGAGTAGAATCACTAGTAAAATAAAATATTTTTTCATAAATTTGTATTAGCATAATTCATTATGGGGTAATTTGGGGTAGTCATTCATACATCATTTGAAAGGTTCTTCAAATGCCTTCAAAACCCACATAAATGCGATTTCAAAAAATAATATGCATAGCCAAAATGGGGTGACAATTAAAAATAATAAAAAACCCTCGAACGGTAACTTTGATTTTGTAATTTTCTACTACTACAAAAAATTTCATATAGGTATGTTTTACCATGGGGTGTAAAATAGCAAAAAACCATAAAAAACGGCACATAAGTGCCTGTGATTTCCACCCCCAACAAGATATTGACAATTGGTTGCTACCAGGTTGTAGCCCCCATAAATGTCTATCTTTCAGTTTTTGAATCATCAAAAAATATCGAACCGTTCTAGAGATATTGCCCAAAAACTGATTTTGCAGGGGTAACTTCAACCCCCATTTTCTCTTTTAAACTTGCGTATGGGCACGAATGACAAAACACGCATCCCTTAGAATAGAATGAAGTACTTATATACCAAAAATCATCAAAATCGGGAGTTTCGACTTCGTAAGGTTTACTTGTGAGTTACTTAGAATGTACTTTTTCGAAAAACGGAAAAGAAAATTAAAACGGGATCGGGTTGACCAAGAAACCTTACCTTTTCTTGATCTACCCATATGTGTTCCATTTCATTTTATTGATTATACAGGCACGTGTACTACTGAATGTTAACACACTTTTTTGACTAAAACTGCGGTTTTGCGCAATTATCAGAAAATTCCGTTTGATCTGCCAAATTTCACGGAGTAACGACCGCACAGAATTGAATTCTGAATCGAATGATTCGTTGTCTCCCTGTTCTAGCGAATTATTTCTCATTGTTTCTCCTGGGGGATTGAATGTTACCGTTCACTTCGACCGAGATGTTAATCCTGTTGTGATTACATTACAATTTTATAATTATCGATATTTTCTTAAATATTTCGATAAATTACAAAAGCGATTAACGAAATTTTATCAACACCTGTTGCTTTATTACTGTTATAATTTTCATGTGAAATTCACAAACAGAACTATCATATTGCAGTTTTTTGTTGCTTTTCAGTTGCAGACACATGATGTTTGAAAGTACAATCATATATCCTAGGAAACGTTTCATTCCCAGTATAATTTCAACAATATTTCATCACTATTCCTAGTTTATAAACCGTTCTTTCTATTATAATACAGTCCAAGTGTTTGTGAAAAGATTCAATATTATTCTAATAAATAATTCAATTATTGTTGAAAATTTTGAATAGAAAGGTTAAATTTACAAGAATAGCATTGTTAACAATATCTAAAATTAACCAACAATCCTATCTTTAGTAATAATATCAGTATATTTTGCAATTGTCAACACCTGTGTATCCATTATTGTTCAATATTGGCACGTTATAGTTTATCTAGCTTGTATTGCACGTTTAACAATAATGCTACCTTTCCGTTATGTTGTTAGTTCGGTTTAATTAATTTCCTGTTACAATAAGAGAGAATATTAGCGAAATTTCTAAATTTTATTCTCGATTGATTCAACATGGAAATCGGTAAATGCAATTTTAATAGATAGCGAGACGTACGAAAAAACTTAATAGAATTTTATGAAAATGTCGTGCTGAAATTATGGGTAAATCAGTGGTTTAGAAATTTGATTTTTTCTTCGAAAACCGTGTGATTTTTGATATTTTAAAAATTCAACAGCCTAATGGAGCCGTACGCACGTTTATTGCTAAATAGTCTTAGTTTTTATGGCAATGTCTGTTAGTTGTCTGACATTTTGGAAAATATCTCAAAGATTTGTAAAGTAGTATCGAGGAAACATTGCGTAAAATTAGAAATTTGCAGCTCATTGGTCACGATTTTTATAAATGGAATGTGTATGTAAAACGATCAAGAATCACAAGTTCCTTCCGAAACAGCTTTCTTCTCATTTCTCACCGACAAATCTTGGAAAAACGGAAAACTAGCTCTCCTTTGATATGGTACGATTGTTTGTGTTATGTAACTTCTATTGTTTTTATTGTTAAATTGAATGAAGAAAAGCAGCATTCAATTCAAATGTATTGAAAGTCGATGATTTGAAAAAACAAACAAACTTTAAGCATTGTAAACAATCGTACTACATCAAAGGAGAAACAGTAAAAGCAAATTTATTCATGATCGATCTAAGAGAACTAGTTTTCCTGTTTTTCCAGAAACTAGTGGAAATTCAAGTTGAACTTTGAATTACACAGGAAAATCTTTCTTTCACATTTTCCTCTATAACTTAGCAAATATTAACGATTTTTTTTCAATAGAATGTAGCAAATTGGAGAGCTTTGCAAATTTTCAAATAATCCCCCAGTTTGTTAGTTCCGCAGAAAATTGCCAGAACTGGAAGGATCACATTTTTTTCGTACAGCGTGAAAAATGCCAATTTAATAATCGATATCTCCCTTGTCTTGGTATCTTGTAACAAATATAGTAACATTAGACAAACCATTTGAAACGATACCTATGGGCGTTTTTGTTTCCGTAAACTCCAATTGAACTTTGAGCCGTAAAAGAAAGTCTTAGTGTATATTTTCACCTGAAATTTAATTAATTTTTTTAATAATGCCTATATAGCGAATTGAGCGCCCTTTCCAAATCGTTTAGTAATTTTCCTCTAATTGTAAGCCAGTTAGTCATCCGGTAAATTGACGAAAAGTTTATAATTTTACAGTTTTTTTATAGAAATCTCGCCTCGGTTTCTGTTCAGTTTTAACAAATCAAAAAGCTTAGATTCTGTTCCAAATAAAAACAAAACAATGATATTCTAGATATTCTTGATCGTTCTAGGTGCATTTTCGTTTGGTAAAAATCACAACACAGCCAAATTGAAGCAATTTTTCACCCATTACCCAATGAACTACGAAGTTAAAATTTTGCTAAAATATTCCCTAGGCACCACTCTATAAATCCTCAAAATATTCAAATCGCCTGGTAAACAATAATATAATAATAACTAGCGGAATTTAGATGAAATACGCTGTATATACACATTTAAATTTATACGGATACAGTTAGAATCTTGAAAAAAGAGCTGTAAAATTATTTATAAACTACACAATAAGCTTCCCACACTCTTTTAATATCGCTGTTATTTTTGCTATTAGTATTCAGACCTTTGAGATTTTTTTTAACCCTCGTCAACTCTATAGCTTCATACAACGAAATGTTACAATAAACTCTATTTAAACTTAAGCTAAGCGTTGTGATATAAAGCTATCTGTTAGTAGCGATTTCGGTTGAATTGAATTTGTTTGTGAATCTATTTCTAGATAGTAAATATAGATTTAAAATATCGCTTAGAATATAAACAGTAAGAAAGAAAAACACAATGAGAAAAGTTAGAAATGTAAATTCCTTCCAGTCAAGGTACTTTGAAGTGTTTTTCTTATTTTCTCTCGATAATTTTATTCAAACTGATTGTTTAAATAGCGAATCTATTTTAAGTCAATATAATAGAAATGCCCTACAATGATATGTAAATTTTGATACATTCCTAAAATTCTATCGCTAAATAAACCAATTTCAGAAAGGTTAAAATGGCAAATTTGTTCTTGTATATTGGTAAAATCAAAGTCGTGTTTTGAATGGTAAATGCGGAATTCTTTGGTCAAATTGTCTGTGTAAAAATTTGGCAAATTGTCCGTTCATTTTAGACAAATATCACTGTTAAATGCAGACGAAAACTTTCAAATATTCTTATCGTTAATAAAAGTCTTCCAGTTAGTTGAACCGTTATCCAGTTTAACCAGAAAAAAGACGACCAGGAATTTAAATTCCAACATTTACTTCTTCAAACATTATAAGCCCTGGAAGATGAATTTTGCAATAAAGTTTAAAAATAAAATAGACGCATTAATTCGTTACTTGTTCAGATAATAATTTAACCCGCTATGTTGTTATATAAGACAGTAGTATTAAACAAGTTAGTCTGAGATATTTTCTTTATAATACAAAGAACTTTAATTTTGTGAATCTTCTTACACAACACAGCTCAAACGTATTAATTATTTAATTCGAGATTCGTCGAATATAATTTAGATTTATTATTTCCGCTAAAGCTTCTATCGACACGACTCATTTTTTTGAAGCTTTGTACTTTACGGTTAGTCAAAACCAAATTGCTTTGATGTTGAATAATTCTGATGTGTATTGCCCGGCGCATCCACCATTATTACCCTACAATTTTATTGTTGTATTATTGATAATAAAAATAAGATTAACCGATAAATATTCATATCTAAAGGGGGTGAAATTCAATAGTTTCATCCCTATTACAAGTGAATTTCATTCGTCTTTGTGCCTTGACAGGGATTTGATTATGTTTCAAACTAGATAGTCAAGTTTCTGCGCGAACTACTTTATAATTTTGGAAATTTGTTGGAATTAATTCATCAGTATTCTCTAACTTTCTGACGATTTGTTACCATGACAACGAATATTAGCAATAATGAAATAGACTCTAGAATTTGATAATATATGTAATTATAAAGAGAGAAGAATAAACAGAGATTGTTGATCTCCAGCGTTGTTATGGCAATGAGTTGACGCAAAATTGGAGAATACGACCCTCTTTTTTGTATCTGCTTGTCTCTTTCTCTCCTGTGTGTCTCTGTCATCCTATCAGTGTCTCACTCTCTTCATCTTTCTTGCTTTCTAACTCTGCTTGACTATTTTTCTCTGTTTCTTCTTCTCTCTATTTGTGCCTGCCTCTTTCTTTTTTGTGTACCTCTGGTTATTTGTCTGTCTCTATCAGTATGACTGTATCTATGTCTCATTCTCTTTTAACTTTCCACTTGTTTGTTTGTCTGTGTCTCTTCTTTTATTTCTCTGTTTGTGCTTCGTTCTTTCTCTCTTATGTGTCTCTTTGCGACTATCACTCTGTTTCTGTCGATGTCTCACTCTCTCCGTCTTTTCCTGCCTGTTTCTCTCTATTTCTCCCTATTTATATCTATCTGCTTCTCTCTCGCTTTCGACTTTATTCCTACCTATCTATCGCTCACTGTTTTTCTCTTTTTCTTTCTTTCTGGCTCATTCTCTCTCTCTCTCTCTCTCTATGATAATTTTGCAAGGTTGGTTTTTGACCCCAATTTTTCTTCATCAAAATTGGGACTAGTCAAACTTACATTGGGGGAAAATAGAGAGGCTTCAGACTATTTTTTAAGTGCCCAAAAAAAAATCACCGATCCGTGTATATATTGTAATATTTGATTATTGTTTCAGATTGGAATCGTTTGAAAAAAATGGTTGGAACAAAAAGGAAACAACGATATTTAACTCACTAAATAAACGATAAATCATGCAAAGTGTAATTATATTTACAAGTCAAAATAATAATGAAGAGAATGACACGTGGCTATATAAAACATTTGATGAATTTAGTTATAGAAATACAACTAATATAGATATTGTTAATTATTCATTAATATCAACACAAATACAAACAGAAGACTGGGGCCCAAAACGAGATCCTCTAGTTATCGTTATACCAATTACGATTATCTATATTTTAATATTTTTTAGTGGCGTTATTGGTAATATTAGTACATGTATTGTGATAGCACGGAACAAATCAATGCACACAGCTACCAACTATTATCTATTTAGTTTGGCGATTTCGGATTTACTTCTATTAGTTTGTGGTCTACCACCTGAAATCTATTACATATGGTTTGTATTATCTTTTTCATGAATAATTTAACCTTTTTTGTGTGATATTTTAAATTGATTAATTTAATTACACAACTACCTCTTTTACGTCCGCTACTACAATCTAAACGAATTATATTTTCGTGTAAAAACAAATTTCAATTAAACACCAGGAGATGATATCGTATAAAAAATATTCTAACGTATTCCGTTTAATTTAACACAAACACTTGAATTTACAATTAAATTTCATCCTCAAATTCAATCTTTTAACTTTTCAATTTAACGAAATTTGCTAGAATGTCGGAAAATTGATTTTTATTATAAATTCGATACGATTTTTTGCAACAGCAAGCGATCGGGGGATTATTTCGTAGGCTTTCGATGCGCATTAGTCCGGTTGTTCAGTTTCGATTTCCGGTTAAATAACGTTAAGAAAAAAATTGTAGTAAACACGCCAAATTCGGATGTTTACGGTCTATTTTTTGGAAATTATTACTATTATTAGTGAATTTGTAGCTTCAGTTCTTTTCGATTTTCCAGTTATTCAAACGATTAAAACGGTTTTATAATTTTATTGTCTAAATGCTGAGGAACAATATGGAAAATTATGAGAAATTACAACGAAAAACATGCGCTAATCTTCGTCTATGGATCAGAAATCGATTAAAACTTTCTAAAATTGCAAATACTAATTTATGTTCTTGAAACTGCTCTTTCCAGTTCGGCTTGAAATATTTGAATCGATTCGCAAATAAATAGAATTATAAATATTGGCGTATTGCGAGGCTTTAATGAAAATTTGCAATTTCAATTGTATTTCAAATTGAATTAATGGTGAAAATATTGGATCAGATACGATTTTACGGTAACCATAACTGATTGGATTATATCGTTGCCTTTTGATGCGCATTAGTCCGGTTGTCCAATTCCGATTTCCGGTTAAATTGTAATAAGAGAAAATATAATCGTTAAATTTGGATGTTTACGGTCAATTTTTTGAAATTATCACGTTAACGTTGAATTTCAAGCTGGATTTTCTCATGTAAATACCGATAAACATTAAGATTTTATTTTACGATAGATTTATGCCGTATTTTGTGCTTTTACGATTGAAATTCTCGTCTATTTCCAGGTCTAAATACCCGTATATTTTCGGTGAAGCTTTTTGTATATTACAAGGTTTCGCTGCTGAAACATCAGCAAACGCAACAGTTTTAACAATAACCGCCTTCACAATTGAACGTTATGTAGCAATATGCCATCCATTTTTATCACATACATTATCGAAATTGAATCGTGCAATTAAATTCATCGTTGTAATCTGGATAGTGGCAATGTGTCTAGCTATACCGCAAGCAATGGCTTTCGGTGTTGTCTATCAACGTTCATCCGATGGCCGTATCGTTGAAGATCATTGTGTTTGTATGGTGAAACGTTTATTAATACCGCACGCATTCGAAATATCAACAGTTGTATTCTTCGTTGCACCAATGTCATTAATCACTGTTCTATATGTATTGATTGGTTTACAATTACATAAATCTACTGTACGGCCGTCTAGAGGTAATAGTTTGAAATTGAAACGGCGAGTATGCAAATCGAGTGGTTCACATTATACAAATCCCACAACAACAACGACAGCACAGACAGTACTTGTATTAAATGGTGATGCTAATGAGAAATTGCAGAATATCGCCAAGGATGACGAAGGCAGGAAGAATTTCGCTAAAAACGCACAGGCTACAAAACATGTCGTTAAAATGTTAAGTGAGTATAATTCGATTTTTCATTTCAATCCCTTAAAATTGATCATTCGATTTTAACGAACACGAAAATAAAAAACATACTCCTCAATGAAAACACTCAATTAGGATTATTTTTTTCTTATTTTGTTAGATATAGAACCAATCGTGATTCTTATCGTTAGATAATTAGGATGGAAAATCTATTGGAGTGTTGAACTAAAATTACCTATATAGTTTAAATTGACAAGCAATTTACAAAGTATTTTGAGGATCTATGAGGTAGTCTCTAAAGATTATTTTGGCAAAAGTAGAATCCTATAAGACATCGGAAACAAGAGTAACTAGAGTTTTACACAAACTTAAAGTGTTGAGATAATAGGTTTTTAAAGTTTTACCCTCTAGACTTCGAAAAAATAAAGAAAATACAGGCATAGATTGAAATTTAATAGTCCTTCGCCTCTCTGTGTTGATTATGGTTCGTTTACTGTAGTTGTGTTGAGTCTCAATACCAAATACCACAGCAACTAGGGAGGCGAATGCCTAGTCACATTTTAATTTGTACATCACAATTTCACGTGGATCCTTAAGAGATTTAGAGTCATTTTACATTATCGACGAAAGTTTGTAAATTGTTGAAAAAAGTCATTTGATAAGCAAATAATAGAGCTTTCCATATAAATTATGTACAAACTTTTAGTTCAGCACCCCTGTATATCGTTGATAGTAGAAACAAAAAGTTATAGGCTTTTTGTTGAAATTTCAGCAATAATAGAATTTCCGATAATTTCTTCAAGGCAGCTGTCATTTAAATTTAAGTGATAAATATTTAACTAGCAACTTTAACAAAATAAATTCCCCAGGTATTTCTACATTATTTCTATTATTTTATGTAAAAATAAATCTATTTTCAACGCAATCTAAGCTTAATTAGAGATAATTAATAAAATCAATCGCGATTCTTATCGTCGAGTAATTAGGGTGGAAAATCTGTACCAAACTTTTCATTGATAATTTCAATTATAGAATTCTCCGATCATTTCTATTCAATTCTCATTCAAAAAAGATATTCGAATTCACATAAGTTTAACGTTAATAATCGATTTTCGTAAAATCCACCCTAGCAATAAAAAAGATTTATTCGAATCTGAAATTCATGAATAAAATAGTTGTAAAATTTATTTACAATGAGATAGAATGGATATATAAAAGAACAGAAAAAGCTTGGAACGGAAAAAAATAGTTTTTCTCGAAATTTTGGTCGTTCCGTTCGTTTTTATACATCAATAGTTTTTATTGCTCCCTTTATTATTAAACATTAAAGTCATGTTTTATCTAGACTAGATTCTATCCAATCTCGGTTTTCTATAGTAAAGATCAACATTGAGATAGTCTATTTGGGGACATTCTGCTTATTAAATAGATTATTTATTGTACAGTATTCATTCAAACTATTAACCTGAAATACATAGAGTGATTAATCAAAAGCAGATAAACATCTCTGCTAATGTTCAAACATTATACCTAATCGTAGACTTGTTCCTTGATTTGTTGAATATCCTCAAATATAATGAATTTAATTCCGTTTATTCCATTCGAAATTACAGTAAATTTTGCCTTCTTGAAACTACTTCAATATTTAATATTTTCCAATTTTAAACTTAATTCTTGTTTGCTCTCGATATTTTATTTACAATATACCAGCATGTGTGTATTTATTACAAAAAAAAGAAATACAACCCCTATTTGAAAATGTAAATTTGATAGATTTTGTTTATGAGAAATCAATCAATTTTTCCCCTCTTTAAACTTATAAATATTCCCTTCTGGATAAAATAAAATTTCCAATTTAAACGCTCAAATTGACACTGAAAAAAAACTCGAATAAACCGGATGTACATTATAAACTTTTACGGATAGAGTATCCTGTTTGTTTAGATTCGAATCAACGAATCCTCCCTAGCTTGTTCATTAATTTTACCGCTATTATCACCGTTCTTATTATTGTAGTTTAGTATTGAAGCGATCGATAAGACGGAAATCTTTGAAATGTGTTCTATTTTCTGTCCAATAAGATCCAAATTGAAATGCTGAAAGTGACAGTTTTGTCTACAAACTCGAATACTGTTATTACCTAACCATAAAAACGGCTGAACAAGTAGAAGTGACCCTCTATTTTATTTAAATGGGCGGTTTAAATTGCGCAAAATTCAATAGTTGCACGGGTTTTAAGTTGTGGAAAAATGGCGGATGCGCCGGGCTACAACTCGTTAAAAAGGGAACTTTTAATTGATGATTTCTTCTTTAATTTATTATTTAGAACTATGCGTTAAGTCTCATTGAAAATGGCATTTCTTGATCTACAACATGGACGTATTGGTTTTTGGAAAATCTTGAGGAAATTCTAAATTATAGAGGAAAATATTAATTATTATATTTTCCTCTACAATCATATTAATTTTCCAATGCTTCAAACTATCCTATTTGGTAAATTAAAAGCGCTTTCCAAATATCTAAGAAATTTTCGGATAAGTATTTTTCCGGAAAATCTAAAAAAATATTTTTAGTGAAATTTTCAACGATACAATTTTATACATACGTGGAGGTATTAAGCAATTTTCACCTATTAAGACTAATTTTTTGTCTCCGATTTTTTTCGGTTTATAAACAATTCTGCGGACTTTGAAATTATGCTATTATTGTCACAAAAAAATGTTTATTCTCTTCGGAAAACAACCTACTTATTCGAAAATTTTCCGAGGAATGGTGCCACTGTTGAGTCGAGTGCTGGCCATACGAAATGAAATTGCCTACACGCCATATACACATAAAAATCTGGGATATATTTCGATTTTTTATATATATAAAAATAGACGCCAAACCTCTTCTTTATGTTTATTTATTTCTTCGTATAACGCATAGGCAACCTTATTCCATTTAACTGTCACTCAACTCGCCGGTAACGCCACCCGCCTTGGAACTTGAAATTTGTTCTACTCTCTATCTAATAAGATCCAAATTGAAACACTGGAAACGACAGTTTTTTCTATAATACTGCCATTAAAATTCTGTTCCTGAGGAAGAAAAGATCCTCTGTTTTATTAAAATTGGCGATTTGAATAGCGCAACATTTAATAATTGCACAGATTTCCAGTCGTAAACAAATGGTGGATGCGCCGGGAAAATGTAAATTTTTTACTAATTAAGTACATTTTTTATTTTTTTAACAATCACACGATGCAATATTGAATTTCAACGTTGTATTTACCTTGACCTTAACGTCTACAACGCAATAATTTACATCACAGCTGTAAATAACTACAGGCTAGTTTCTGTGCTTGACAATTCTCTTTGTTTGATTTTTCACTAGTTCAACATGGAAATTATTTATTTTTCCTCAATTTTTTTGTTTGTTATAGTTGCAGTAGTTGTGGCATTCTTCATCTGTTGGGCACCGTTTCATGCACAACGTCTACTAGCAATTTACGGTAAACAAACATCAGCCGGTATGATACGTGCATTCCAAATACTAACATACGTCAGTGGCGTGTTTTATTACCTTTCAACAACTGTAAATCCATTATTGTACCATATAATGTCGCACAAATTTCGTGAAGCTTTCAAGGTAAGTGTATCTTTTAGTAATCGTATAAAACATTAGAACATGGAGAAAAAATCTACAACTTTCGTTTTTTCTCTGGGCGAGAATCGTGCCAGAAATAAAACTAATAAATTCTCATTAAATTGACATTTTAGGGCGTGCTAACAACTTTTCGTGGTCGTCGCCAACAAATTAAATCCGAATTATTGAAGATAAATCATATGTCGTTCAGCTTCTTTTTTTTCTATGTTTTGTGTTGGCTAAAATTGAAATAGAGCGTGCTTGAAAGTTGTATTTTCTGAAAAGAAAATCATCAGCATTCTGTTTGGTCTTGTAATTTTCAATTAATTCTGCTTAAATAGCAAACTTTTTAGAATACAATTTTTTTGGCGAAGCTTTTATCGTAAATTACTTTAAATGAACTTTATCGACACTATTGAACAGTCTCAACTAAATCTATCTTTATAATCCCTTTATATTTCGTTAGATTTACAATGTTGGAGGGCCGAGTGAGGATAAGTGCTCTCCAACAATCCGCCGATATTTGAATGGAAAGCAAATAAATAAACGAATAAAAAAAACGAAGAAGCTTTTTGTTGTTACGTAAATTATGTTATAACCAAAATTTTAATCTAATACGTGCCATGAAATATTACTACAATAATCTAAATAGATGCTGAATTAAAAGTAGAAAGTTTATATGGATTAATTGGAAGGTCTCTGGAGATTTTATTGATAGCTTGCCGGGAAATTTATCAAAAAACTGCCTTTTGGCCATTTGGAAATTTCGTCGATGAGCTGTGTAAATTGATTCATGATTTGAGAATTCGCATGAAATTGTTTTTCTTCTGTAATTCGCCTCTGTATACGAATTAAAATGTGACTAGTCATTCGCCTCTCTATTTGTTATAGTATTTCTATTATAATGGGTGCTTATTACCGAATTTGTGACCGATAATTGATAACGCCACGTATTGCAAGATTGTTTACATTTAAATAAGTAAATTTTGAATAGTTTCAATAGTATTTTTTAAACTTTATTTCAATTTTAACAAAAAAAACAACAAATTTCATGTCTTTAGGGTGAAAAATTATTCATTCTGTAAAATAATCGGATCAATAAAGATTGTGAGTAGCGCTAGTTTTCAAATTACTGTGAACGAGACAGGGAGGCGAAGGATTTGGCCCTATAAATTTTCGAAATATTTATCAAATTGCTGAAATAATTAGACTTATTTTACTGAAAAAATAAGAGCTAATGATAATTGTCATACATTATTATTAAATTCAACCACAAGACGAGCAAGTAATTTCAACAAAAGTATTCATAATTATAACAACAATCTCTTTGATTTGCTTTAAATTATGTTGAAATGTTATATTTTGATTGGTGCTGTTTGTTATTTTATTATAATTATAGAATACATACAAACAATGCTTCCACCGGAGCCATCATCATACACCAGGAGGTAGGTGTTACTCAACATTATCCGGTCGGTCATCGCAAGTAAATAGTCATAGCAACACAGATTCTTACAGCCGGCAAAGTTCATTACGATACTTGGATGCTGAAATGGCACGTCTGCATGATTCGAGAAGGCCATTGGTTGTTTCGTTCCGTAGAAGAAAACAACAACCGACAACAAACGTACGTCGTCCACGACAGGTTACAATATTCGATAATGAATTACAGGAGGCATTGTGCAGTTTAAAAAATACAAAACAAACGGAAATAATCAAAACAACGACGACAGCAACAGTACAAGCAGGGACGAATTGTAGTTTTGTTGAAGTCCACCAATTGCAACCAACCCATATATGTCCGTTGAATGTGAACGAATTGCAACGTACAAGAACGTACACGAAATTGGAGGATGTTGAGAAATTCCAACAGGAACAAATTAAAAACAATTTGAAAAGGATTTGTAATCGATCGAAAGTACGTACAGGTTCATTAAGTAATGAAACTGTAAATGATGCGAATTTCCTATCGAAATCGTGTACAATGCCCGAGATTCGTAATCAAATCGAAAAAACAAAAGGAATTTGGCATGATGATTTGGAAAACAACGATACTTTCAAAACGAATTGCAATTATTACGTTCCTGTTAATTGAATTTGATAGATTAGAAATTTGTGTGCTTATTTTGACATCAATTAGGAGAGGAAAACGACGAAAGGCTGTGCATTCTAGCTTTTTATAATTAACGGTTTGCAGGGCATATTTTTCGATTCGTCGATCGATTTTTCAATCATTTTCCGCTTAATTTAAATAATTTAAGCGGAATTGGAGCATTTCAAAGAGCCGCGAATGAGGTGTTCCTATTTGGACAACTATTTGGTCGACTTTCGAGTTTTACAGGATTTTTGAAATTGCAGATTTTTTGTCCAAATCTACAAGACTTGTAGTTTTCCAGAAAATTGATAATTTGCTTTATCTTCTTCGATTTAAAAGGCAATTGTGTAACTCATTTAAAAGTTTGTTTAAAAAGGGAGGAGGACATGGTAATATGGGGAAATCCAATTTACGATTTGAAATTTGATAAACATTAAAAGCCTATTCTTGTTCTCTTCGAAAAATGCCAATCTTATTTAATGATTTTCTCAACGGATTTAAGTGATTGAACGGAATTAAAAATTTAGGTACAAGGAAAATATTTAATTTTTAAAAATTCGCATGCAATCTACAATGAAATCTTGTTGTTACGGTACATAATTTTGTATTTTTCCCCAATTTTTTTAAGTTTTTCGTATAACTTGGCCAATAAAAAGAAATTAAAGCGCTTCCCAAATATGCAAGTCAGTTTCTGGAAAATCAATGAAAATTTTAAGACATCAATTTTGAAAATTTAGTGGGAATTCAGAGATAAATTTTCACTATTTATTTTCAGATTTTGATAGCGTTTCCTATTATTTGCTCGAATCAAAAATATTGTCGAAATTGAAAGAAAATATAGGGAATTAGAGAAAAATCGATAAACATACTCCTACATTTATTCCTCTATAAGTCCCAATTTAATCAAAATTCTCCGAGGCAAAAAATCCATTTCCCTACTCTTTGAAAGGCTCTTTTAAATTCGGCTCAAATCATTTCGGTACGAAAATAAATTAGATATCGATTATTGAATATTTGTAGTTTTCGGCCGCCAGATTGAAGAGGATGCACTGCAACCCATTAAAATATCGCATTTTCCATCTCGCTTGATACTCGATGGAATTTGTGCAATATCCCAATAACAATTCCCATTTTATAATCAAGAAATGGTGTTATCAATTTTTGAAGCACTTGAAATTCAAAAATTCCAAATAAATGTCTTGTGTTTAAGTAAAATAAACAAATAAATAAATAAACCCCCTTGAATGTGAATTTTTGAATAACTTCAAATTTTTTGTAATGTTTGTACCTGAAGAATCAAATTTGTTGTGATAATTGTTATCAATAAATGTCAACTATAGATTAATTAGACAGGAATTTAAATCAAATCCTATACTTGTACAGATATAAAAGTTGTTTATTTATCCTAAAAAAGGGCGTACATGATTATACCAAATATGATCCTATAAATACTTGTACTTACAATCAAATAAATACTAAAATGAACGATATTTAAAAAGAATACAAAACGAATTAAGCTAACAGTTGTTCTTGTTTATAAACAGCATGATAAGCATTCCGTATAAGAGCATAAGGGAAGCATGATTCTAATAGATCCATTGTAAGAAACGGTGATTCTTGTACAATTTGATCCAACAATAAATAAACAGATTCACGATTCTTCGTTGCCTCTTTATCAGCCTCCTGTCCTAAACGCAATAAACTCGACGAAGCCAACGCTAAGAACTCTTTCATACGATCCTCGATATCGCCTTGGTTGCAAATCGTAAATAACGCCCCGAAAATATGATTTACCGCCAATGCCATACAATGAATATTGTTCGTATGGCCTTCTAACGATGCACGATAGAAAGATTGATCTAAACGTGCCAATTTCGGTATTGAAACCGCCACAAATACCATCAATAAACACACCGATAGATGTTCATCGTTCTCCAATTCGGGTTTTTGTAATTTTAACGCATTCACTAGAGTCGGATCAACTTTACACGGTAAACCGGCAGCTGATGTCATTTCACTAACGATTTTCAATGGATCACCGCTAGGTAGATGATGACGGAAATCTAGAATCGAACTCAACAGGAACGGTATACGTTGTTCTAGAACATCAGTAAGGCAGGATTGGGCCAATTGACGGAAACTTAGAATAACACCAACTATAGTCATACGTTGTAGAACATTATCGACGTTGGTTAATTTTTTGAATTGCTCCTTCATTACTTCCGGTTTATCGAAATTCGTACGTAACGATAACAAGACATCTTTATTAGTTTCAGCTAATTTCTTTAATTCAATCACTTGACTTGCAATATGCCACATTAGGGTTTCACTCAATTGTTTCATGCCATAAGGACCGATCAATTCGGCCAATGCACGTAATTCGTTAACATCCGAATATTCTTCTGGATTGAAAGGTATCGAGCCTTCTGCGGTTATACTGACGAAAGACCGTTGGTTCATTGAAAATATAATATTACCGGCACTAACGCGGCGTAATAATACTTCCGAATACCATTGGGTATAAATAGCGGCAATTGTTTTATCACCGTGACTATCCACCGGTTGGGTTTGTTGTAACAGACAATTATTAAAGACTCGAGTTATATCAATATGGACGTAATTTTCGACCGTTTGTAAGACATTCATGTAAGCTTTAACGCTAACTAATAATTCGGAAGGTTTTGCTATTTCGTTCGTATCAGCATTGTACATTACCATTCCGACTAAAGCGCGAGCAAAACGTATTTCCAAATGTTGATGTAAATATTCTCGTGGCGCAAACGTATACTCCCATACGTTAATATTTGAAAAATAATTAATAGCGTAACACAATTCAGTTAAAGCCATATGTAATTTATCCATTGTTGTTAGATTTTCGCGAGTTTTCCGATAACTCTCCTTACCCGGTTTCTCGATTTCCAACAAATTCTTCTTATTCTTCTCTTTTTTCTTGCGATTGATCTGTTGCGAAATCAAATGGGCGCAATTTTTCGGCAATAATTTATCGCTCATTTTACATTGAGCATCACATATTGCTGTTATTATATTTTTGGCTTCTTTTGCCATTTCATCGAGGAACATATTGACAACGGATAGGCTACGTTCGCGGATATGGTGGCGTTCTTCCGGACATAATTCATGGGTGCAATTTTGAAAATGGCTACAAATCGATGGGAAAGCAACAATAAAACGATTTTGTGCTGGAAATTCTAAACACATATGAAATTGATCTTCAAATATACGATTATAGAAACAGAATATCGATAAATCGGATGTTTCAATTAACATTTCATCTAAATTATCAACCATTTTCGTATGGAATTGTACCATATCGAGGAATTTCGCTAAATCCTTATTATCGATAATACGCAATGGTGATTTAACTGTCGACATATAAGCTTGTAAACGGAACCAATCTAGACGATAAGCGAAGAAATTAAACGTTTCGTTATCTTCAACTTGTTTTACCGATAAATTCGCAATTGTATTACATAAAGATGATAGAATTATACTTTCATCTTCTGGACAATTATTTAAATTTTGCATCATCATCTTCAATGCTATAGCATCAAAATGTGATAAATATTGAACATAATAACGTTGCATTACTTGACTATATTTCCGTACTAAAACACGTAAATCTTCCATATGGAATAATAATTCGGGTAGATGGCGATCAACTAAATCTTCAGTTGATTTACCTTTATTTTTTTGTTGTGGTGGATTATCATTATGTCGTAATAACCATAAGATTTCATCACGTGCATAACATAAACCCATAAATACCATTAAAGCTTTTGGTCCTAATAAACCAGGTTGATCCATAAATATTAAGCCTAATTCTTTGAGTTGTGTACGTAAGAATTTACGACGTTCACGGTGTTGATAGCCGGCTTTTTGTATTGCTTGACTATAACAATCTTTCACTTCGGATATCCGTTTACTATACCCTTTTAAAGTATCGAAAAAATTCATAATATACTGGTGGATATGGACGACTTCATCGCGAAATAGCGGTATAACCCATGACGATTCTAACGAATTAATCCACAATTTATTTAAATGATCCTGTTGTAGATTCTGATGGATTAATAACAAACCGAAAATAATCCAACGTTCCATTGTATCCAACGATAAATATTCGCAAGAATCGCACGATAAACGATCCGGATCTGATTGGACAGGTTTCAATAGAGTTGCCGGATTACCAACAAGACTCAATTTTAATTCCGATCGCCATTTATCAGCCGATACATTCCTCGGTATATAAATCGGCATCAATGATTGTAAAGCATTCAATAATAAACGTGAATGTGGTATGAATTCTTCGCACAATTTCTTAAACGGCACCTCATAATCAGTAATCATATTACCAAGACGTGGAAAACTCGTATCAGATGTTGTATTAACAATCTCATAAGCGGCATTAAATAAACCCAAAACGGCCTTACGATCTTCAACACGCGATAATAGAATCATTAATGAAACGTATGTCGTTACTAGATCTAGATAGTTTCTCGTTAATTCGAAATTTAACGTTATATCCAAATCGACTTGGTACGCATCCATTGTCGTTAATAATTCACAAACGTGATCTTTAAAATCCAACAAATCGACAAATGTGTAATAATATAGCGATAATGATTTGATAATTTCATTCTTCAAGCCTTGTATCGCAGTTAAACTCTTACTATCAACACTAGGAAAACGACGTACAATATTCTTAATCGACGACTCTAAATTCTTATCAGATAAGAAACTCGGTTTCGATTTAGCATCACCACAAGCCTTTTTTATATTGTAGATACGTGTCAACATACCAAAACCGCGATCGTTTAGAATTATTAATTTTTCAGCGATTTTCCGCTCATTCTGCGTTGACTGTCGGGCCATTGTTTCCTAATTAAAGTCAACGATTATCAAATTCGAAGGTTATAAATAATTCAATACAATTACCGATTTAATTCATCTAAATTGTAGAATTCGAAGGTTATTTATGGTTAATTTCAATCGATTTAATTTAGAAAAATTGATTATTTTGAAAAAAATTTACGGTTATGGTGTTATTATTAAACGTCAAAATCAAGGCGGTGACATTTTGAAAGTTTCCAATATTGGCACCACTGTTGTTACTAACTTTACGTCAATAAATAGGCGGTATAGGCAACACAAAATACAGTTAATTGTAGAAATTATTGTATATTATATATTTTAAAAATATTGTTTGAGTTTGAGTTAAATTCGAAAATCGCTTAGATTGGAATAACACAAAATTATATTTTATTTCAAATCTGTTATTATTATTATTATTATTATTATTTAATTATTTCACTCACCTCTATTCTAGTGATTTTGGTTTAAACAGTACCGACAACCTAAAATTGCTTAACTTCAAACTTATTTTGATATTTTGAAATAAAATTATACAGTAACGGTAAAATTTACATTGAGTTCTGATTTAATTTATAAATTTTGGCTTAAATTACCGATTTTGTTCAAATTTTTGGATAAAATTAGTTATATTAAAGTGAAAATGTTGGTAGCAGTGTTCAGGCGCGACTTGCCATTCGACCGGTATAACCTCACTTTTACTATTGTTTTGCCAGTCGTTTTTATTATTATTTTAAATTAAATCAAATATTAATTAATTAATTTTAGGTATATATAGTTAAGATTTAATTGATGAGATGGATGTGACCGATCAGATTCCAGTTTCAATGATGGAATTAGCCGCTCGTAATATAGACCGAGCTTTGGCCATTGACTGTTCAGCACCGACATTATTAGATTTAATGAATGTTAATCAACAGAACCCGTCAACGGCTAGTGGATTAACCGATTATGATTATCCAGTTTTGAGCAGTTTCCCATCGGCTTTGGCCAACATGCCGCAGATCCGTTTGACGAATAAAGTGCCGTTACCGCCGGAGATTTTGGAGCATTTCGGCCGTATCCTTTACAATTTTTTCAAGCTTATCGATACAGATTTATTGAAGATTAGGCACGTGTACTCTTATTGCGAAATTTAAACAATTTTCTTGACTGTGCCGTTAAGATATCCAATGCCACTGCATGATGGGCCTATTTCCGGAAATTAATCGCGCCTGGTTGACTGTAGACAGCGATATCTACGTATGGACATTCGAGGAGAATGCCGATTTGGCTTATTTCGATGGTTTAAACGAAACGATTTTATGTGTTGGTTTAGTTAAACCGAAAACCGGTGTTTTTCATAATTTTATTAAACATCTATTAATTCTAACAACATCGGTTGATATTATAATATTGGGTGTGACATTTAATCATGGAACAAATGCGGAATTTGATGAAATCCAATTGATACCAGAACCGATTTCAACAATAGCAACAGATGGTGTAACATTTTCAACGATAACAAGTACATTAGATGGTCGTATATTTTTAGGTAGTAAAGATGGTTGTTTATATGAAATTGTCTATTTTGCTGAGACCAGTTGGTTTGGGAGACGTTTTAAAAAAATCAATCATTCAACTAGTGCTCTATCCTATTTAGTACCGTCATTTTTAAATGCTGCTTTAAGTGATGATGATGGTATTGTACAAATTGTTATCGATAATAGTCGACATATTCTCTATGTTTTAACCGAGAAAGGTACAATTGAAGTGTACGATTTGGGTGATAAAGGTGATTCGTTTCATAAAATTACGAAAATCTCGCAAGCTTCATTGGTGAATCAAGCCGTCAATATCGTCAAGTAATCAACCAAAATCTACAGCGTGAACCAAGAGGATGGCCTATTATAATAGAAAATATATGAGGCACTTTTTTATTCTAGTTGGTATTTTGAGATTAAATAGTTTCTAAAATGTGAATTTTTCAAAAACTGTAAAAAAATAGAACTTCTGCTTTTAATGGGCCATCCTCTTGGCTCACCTTCTATATGAATTAAAAATTAACATCTAAATTTTCAGAACTTTGGACAGTCAAAATTTCCGGCCAATTGTCAGCATCTCACCAGTTGAATTAAACGAATCTTACCATATCAATTTAGTTGCTGTAACACAAACCGGTGTACGATTTTATCTATCAACAAATTACATTTCCACAACTGTCCAACAACAACAACAACAACAACAATTAGAACAACCAAAACAACGGCCTTATTCGTTATATTTATTACATGTCCGTTTACCACCTGGTTATTCAGCGAATATAACAATCCGTCCAAGATCTGTACACTTATCGCACTATAATCAACGTAATCTAATCCTATTATCGACAGTTAACGATAAAGATGTTTTATGGTGTATCAATTCGGATTTATTTCCATTTAGTACGAATTTAATGGAATCGTATACGACAATCAATTTGGATAGTTGTGTCTTAGCTATATCGGAATTAGAACAAACAACACCTTTAGAAGAATTGTATAAAAACGATTGTATTCCATTGATAATTAATCAACATTATAAACAACCAAAAAAATTCGTTATTTTAACATCACAAGGTTGTTATATTTTCACAAAATTACGTCCGGTTGATATTTTACGGAAATTATTGAATGAAAACCGTGGTCCTGATAACGATCTGGTTAAAACTTATTTTATGATACAGAAAGAAGATCAAGCTTGTGCAACTTCATTGATTATCGCCTGTTTAGATGTCGATGAAAATATTGAATTAGCTGAAGCGGCAATCCGTGCGTTTTTCTTATACGGTGGTGAACCACAATTGGCAACAATTACAACACCGAATCAAACTAATTTATGTACGAATTTATTATTTGTTTAAATTAATTTATAAAGTTTGTATAGTTCCAGGATCGATGTTTGCGCCGAATTTAGTATCAACACCACTGCCACAATACCAACAGAGTTATACAAATCGTTCAGGTTTCGATCTAAATAGTCCTTATATATTTTCATCGAAACATAACGGTTTGTATTTGTATTTGGGGCGGATTTTACGGCCGATTTGGAATCGGAAATGTATCGAGAAGATTGTTATCGATTCAAAAACTACAATTGTACGTTTATTAAAATTCTCAATTTTGATGATTTTTGGTATATTGGTACTTTATTGTATTCTAATGGGTGTGTGTTCTGTTGTTTGTGTCACTATTCAAGTTTGATGGAGAAAATTGGAATTGAAGATAAAGATTTAATTTTTGGGGTTCATAAACTAGACAATAAGGGTTATAGAGTGGTGTAAATCAATTTTCGATACTTTGCCAGGGGTGGAAGTTGTAAAATTTTCGGTAATTTTCATTAGTTTTCTGCCTTGTATCTAGTCGCCTATGATTTAATAATGCAAAGAAGGCTTAGCAAAATGACAGTAACTGTAACAATTGAGGTTAATTTTCAATATTTTACACTTTTTTCAGCAATTTTAGCCTAATTTTATATGAAAAAAAAAGAATCTAATTACTTCTAATTTAATTAATTATCAATTTCGTTAATGTTTTTTATTAAAACTTCAAAAAAAAAAATTAATTATTGTGACTGACAATTGAATTGAAAGTTGTTTGTCTGAGCCTTCTATGTTTTAGTATTTTCTTTCAGGTGGAAAATTCAGTCGAAATTGAAAATTTTGATTTACTGAAAAATTATTAAAGATAGATATAAGGAAAACTACAGTTCGATATAGTCTGTATATGATCGTTAAAGAATCACTAATCTATTAAAATTAAGTAATTTATTACGGTTTAAAAATTGTCTGAAATAGAAGCTAATTTCAGGTAAACACTGAAAGATAATTCAATTCTACAAATTTTAACCAAAAGTATGCAGTTTGGACTATTTGAATTCAAAATTTTGATCGTCTAGTAGTAATAGTTTCTGAGATATTAATGTTTTAATGAAACACTACAAAAATCATCAAAATCGAGAATTTCGATTTCGCTTATTGATAAAATTTCTAATTGTCAATTTTTAGAATACTAGTAGCGTATCGAATGATTGTTGTAAATGGATTTTGAATTGTTTGACAACTTTACACAATTTCTTATTAACAAACACCCAATTATCAGTCGGCGATACAACAATTGTATCATTTCAACAAGATCGTTTAAATGCAACAATACAAGATGCACAAATCGAAGAGCGTTCATCATTAAACAGTTTGAAAATATTCACGAGTCATTGTTGTCAAGTTATCGGCTTATGGAAGATTTTATGCGAACACCAATTCCATATTTTAATCAATCAATTACCGCTACAACAACAAGAAATCCTACAAAATACAACTTTCAAAGACTTATTTTTATACGGTCATCAATTATGTACATCATTAATAACAACATTGATTGATAATTATTTAAATGATGACGCCAGTATTGATTCTATTAGTAATAAATTGCGCGAAATTTGTCCATTATTGTATAGAATTGAAGATGCAACATTTTCGAAAGCAAACGAATTATTAAAATCAACAAAAACATTAACGAATCTTGACGAAAAAGAGGAGATGTTACAATCAGCTTTACAATTATGCAAATCAATAGCACCGAATCTAAATCTACCGATAATTTGTAAACAATTCGTTTTATTGAAAGCTTATAGTGCTGTTATTGATTTGTGTACAACATGTGCGAAGAAAATCGATCCGGACAATATAGCTGGACATTTTTATAAAGAATCAGCGAATACAACAACGATAACTGGCGATCAAGAAGGACAAGAAATCTTCCATAAACGGATGAATATCTATAAGGAAATTTTTAATATGTTGGACGATTTATATAACGAGAATCCGGCAGGTTTGAATATTAACAATTCGGAAATTATCGCGAATAGTTCGGAAACTAAAACAATAGTGAGTTATGAAACAATTATTTGGTGGTTAATTCTAGTGATTTTTTGGCAGGTAATGAAGATAATTAACGAAATTTTGGAATATCCAGACGAAATTCTACATGTAGCTTTGTACGATTGGATGATGTCGAAACATATGATTAACGATCTAATTAAAGTAAATAATCCATCTTTGGAAACGTATCTTTTGCATACATCACAAATGCAGCCCGATAATATCAATGTGATCGATTTATTGTGGAAATACTATGAGAATAATAATAATCACGCTGCAGCTGCGAAGATTCTCGATAGTTTATCGTCAAAATCGGGGTAAATTCGTCGATTATTTGCCATATTTTATTGGAGTTTCGATTTATTTTAGGCCATCGTTGCAATTGAAAGATCGTTTGGAGTATTTAACTCGTGCTATAATGTGTATGAGGAGCGATAAAGTTGGATATGCCCCATATCTTGGTGTGTTCCTTCGTGATTTAGAAGATAAAATGGAAGTGGCAAAAGTACAAGAGCAGATTTTGGAGAATCTGACAACTTTAAAAGCCACCCATCCGAATGTTGAGGAAGCTATTAATGCTTTAAATACGGATTTATATCAAATTTCGCAGGTATTTCTCTAATTTTTGTTCAACAGTTGGATTAAAATTCGTTAAAACAACGAGGAAATTTGATAGATTTCTATTTTGCACTCAAAATTCAATTATTTGGGCTTGTTGGAAAGGACATTTTCAGTTGTATCAGGGCGATTTTACCATCTTGAGCAATTTTGGGGAAATTTTGAGTTATAATTGAAAATCTAGAAGCATATCTTTTAATTTTTGTCTTCTTGGCGCATTTTTCCGGAAAAATTAGAAAATTACAATTATTTTTATTAGATGGAAATGTTTTCCCCAAATTTTCAGCAAATAACTCTTGAAGGTGCCAGTCTCCATATATAAATAAACTTTCAGAAAATATTGTGTAAAATTCTATTGTTAAAATTGTCTCGGGGAAACCCCCGTGAAACGTTTGGACATTGGGAAATTTGCTCTACAGAGTGAGCCAAGTGGTTGGCCTATTAGACGTTTAAAGAGCTCTAATTGATGAGAGTTTTGGTATACACCCGTTTTTCCACCTGAACTACATCTGGAAAATATTTTCGTTGTTCAATCAACCCCCGGTGTATGGGGTAGTGCACCCTACTTTCTTATTTTAAATGGAATAGTATATTTTTTATTCCATATTTAAATTGTACGATAAAAATGAAATGCCCTTTAATAACATGACATATGGTCTAGCGTTAATGGTTTTTCAGCAATTTCGAGTTTTTCTGAAAATTTTGATTTTGTAGTGTTTGATTGAAAAATTTATATGTTTGAAGATATCATTGATAGACAATCCAAATTTGGAACTCAAATAGTTTAAACTATGTACTTTACGCTAGATTTTTCAGAAATGAATTATATTTCAGCATTTAGCCGGAATAAATTTTTCTTTCAGCCAATTTCCAAAGCGCAATATCTTTCTTATTTTAAATGGAACGGTATATTTTTCTTTCCACGGTTAGACAGAGAAAAAAATTCTGCATCGAATCATATAAGCATTCCCTATACCTATTCTTGATAAGTTTTCAGTTATTCAAGATTTTCGATTTCTAATAATTTACCCCCTGAAACGAAATACTAAAACATAGTAGGCTTAGCAAAACAACCTTCTGTTACAATTAACACCTGAATAATTAATTATTTTTATATTTTTTAATTAAAAAATCATAGAAGAAATTGAGAAATAATTAAATTAAAATTAACTGGATTTTCTTTTCATGTAAAATTGGCTGAAATCGCTGAAAAAACATTTAAAATAATCATTGTTAACCTCAAATGTGACAGTTAATGTCATTTTGCTAAGCCTCCTATGCATTTCTTTATAGGTGAATTATTAAGTCATAGACAAGTAGACACTAGTCAATTTCAGACTGGGAAGAAAACTATTGAAAATTGAAAATCTTAAATAGCTGAAAAACTATTGACGATAGGTATAGGAAATGCTAATACAGTTCGATGCAGACTTTTTTTCTCTATCTAACCGTGTAAACAAAAATATATCATTCCATTTAAAATAAGAAAGATATTGCGTTTTGAAAATTGCCTGAAAAAAAAATTCATTTCGGCTAAATGCTAAAAGATAATTCATTTCTGAAAAATCTGACGTAAAGTTCAAAGTTTAAGCTATCGGAGTTCCTAATTTGGATTATCTATCAACAATATCTTCAAACATATGAATTTTTCAATCAAACACTACAAATTCAAAATTTTCAGAAAAACTTGAAATTCCTGAAAAACTATTAACGCTAGACCATAGGTCATGTTATCAAAGTCTATTTTATTTTTACTATAGAATCTAAATATGGAATAAAAAATATACCATTCTATTTAAATTAAGAAAATAGGGTGCACTACCCCATACACCGGGGGTTGATAGAACAACGAAAATATTTTCTCTTTAAACGTTTAATAGACCAACCACTTGGCTCACTCTGTATATTTATGGAAAACAAAATAAGGTAGTCTGAGTTTTGGAGGAAAATTCTAGCTTCTAGATTTCCATCTCCAACTCGAATTGCCACAAAATTCTCCAACAAGCCGAAGTGATTGAATTTTGAGTAAAAAAAATGCAATTGATTTTCAATTTTCTAGTTGTACGAAAATTTCGCTGAACCGTTCGAATTATGGGAATGTCAATTATTAATAATCAATTGTGCCGGTTATATGGACGAGAATCTAGTTGAACGTATATGGAAGAATATATTAAGACGTGAAGTACGAATTAGTACCGGTACACCAAATAATCGTTTATCGCAGATTTTAGCCAAAGTTAAACAAATTGCACGACAATGCGGCATCACTAATCATTGTTTCCCATTAAATTTCCTAATATCCGAATTAGAACAATTATCAACATATTTAAAAGCTGATACATCATTGGTACCACTAGCTTTCGTATCGATGGAATTACCAATTGATGTTTTATTAGAGATTTATAATCGTTTAATTGCTACAATAAGTGAAGTACAAATTTGGCAGAAAGAAGAGAATGAATTTCATCTATTTGAAGCGATTGCTGTTTTGATTACATCGTTTTTGAATGATCACGACTCTTACAATAATGTACAAAAGTAAGTATAGTTAATAGTGATCGGCTAAGTTGTGATTTTTCATTAGCATTGTGCAATATAGGCAACCAACTATTAACTAATAATACACACTAATAGTTGGTTGCCTATATTACACCGATTGTAGTTGTAATGTTATCGAAAAATCGCAACTTTATCGATCAATATTAGTTAATCGGAATATTCTTGTTATAATTGTTTTATAGAAGGAAGATTATATCACAATGCCAGGACACTGTGGCGAGTATCTTATCGATATTGTACAGTAAACCAAATACCGACCAATTAGTTAATGTTTTACGTGGTATACAAAGCCGATTATCTCGATTGTAATTCTTATATTTTTCTTCAATTATAGGATTTAGGTGTAAAGATGGTTTCGATACTTGTTTTGTAATAAAAAATCGATTAATTCAATTAATTAAATCATTCTCATCGATATTGATAACGATAGTATCGTCCATATTCTGACTTGTAGTATTCGTCTCCTTATCATCATTGTCTTTTTGTTCAACATTATTATCAATCTGTTGGTTTTCTTCAGTTGCAATAATTCTATCGCGAATTAATTTAATTTTCTTCCCGTTAGTTTCTTCAGTTGGTGTTTCCGGTATTTCATTTTCTTGTTGTTTATCGTTATCGCATTCTGAATCACTTGATGTTATCACAATTTCATCCTGTTTCGGGTATTCGATGATAACAGCATCCTCATCATCATCATTATTATTATCATCATTCTTATCTTCAGTTGTTTTATCGTTGTTTTCCTCATTTTTTCGTGCATTCTCTAATAATAATTGTGATCGTATAGCGCGTGCTCTTGCTTGTAATTCTAACAATTCAAGAACACTCATTAGATTCTCTTCAGTAGCTCCGGTTTCTTTATTTGTTGTATTATCTTCTTTTTTAATTTTACGTTTTCTCTTATTTTTATTATCATTATCACCATCATCATCAACGTTAATAACGAAATCATCATCGGTTATATCATCCAATGAGATAACATCGATTGGTTGTTTGTCTTCATCAGTCGCTGAACTGCTCTCTTCATCCAAATTTTTACCATTAAAAATATATTTTAAACGTTTATTCGATATTCCTAATAATTCTTCTAATAACATCGAATTTATTTCTTCTATATCCAGATCCTACAAACGATTTTATTTAATTGTTTTATTCAATATTTAAATAAAACTGTTTATACTTTGATACTATCCGGTGCCATACTTTTGATTTTTTTCGGTTTAATAATTTTCAATACTTGCTTCATTAATTTAACCCTATCGTTTACGTAATAGGATAATTCACGTTCATCACCACCACCACCATCATCATCACTATCGGATTTTAGCGAGATTTTCGATAATTTCGATTTTTCTTTCTTAATTTTCGGCTTAACAGTACTCATTTTTTAAACTAACCTCTAAAACGGAAGCTAACCTTGAATTTGACAGTTATTACCAACGTTACGAAACAAAAGCCCTCATCAGTTTTACAGTTATTACAAAATAGAAATTGCGCCTATTATTTGGATTATTCCACTAAATGGAATAATTCATGACGATCTATTGATGATTTCTAAAAATTAAATTGTCGCATGTTCTATAATCAATGATCAGTTTTTTATATTTAATTTAATTTTCTCTAAGTTGACCACAGTGACATTAACTGTCATTAAGTTCTCATAGGCGTAACGTAGCCATTCAAACAATTTTACGGGCTTTAAACTAATTAAAATTGCAATAAAATAAGTGATTTCATGCCTTAATTATTTGAGATATTTTTTACTATTGTACGTTAAAAAAAAATTGTTGGAGTTTTATAATTTTTCACCCCTACAGTATGAGTAAGTGAACGCCAATGTTTACCTATTCAGATCTAGGGACTTTAATTTTACACTAAACAAAAATGCGAATAAAATCGATTAAATTAACAAAAAACCAAGTATTTTCTGTATTTATAATAAATTAAAAATAATTTATTTTAATAACAAATTGATGGGTTAATTAATCTTATTAATTATAAATTATTTGAATTTGTTTTGGAAAAATCGCAATGCGCATGCGCCATAGTGATTCGATTTTGTTCATCCCCCATTTTCTTCAGTTCGTTTTTAGTTGTCGTAAGTGGAGGTTTGTTATTTTTTACGAATTATTTTCAAGTTGCGTTTTATTTTTAATAATTTTAATAATTTTTTAATTTAAATAATAATTATGTACTTGTGTATTATTTATAATTAATTTACAATATTTTATTTATAAGGTAAGTAATTTTTTTCGTTTATTCATAATTTTTAATACAATAATTGGATTCAATTAATAACAATGAAATCACGATGCAAAAAAAAACCAAAAAAAATCCAGCGTTCTAGATATTTAACACTTAACGGTTGTTTGTAATTGTGTCGAGACCAACAACAAGACTTCCTATTTATACTTCTTTCAAATATAATTGGTGTTAATAATGATGACGATGTTGATGATAATAATAATGATAATATCTCAAATATACGGGTACTGATATAAATGTGGGTCTGTTTTATCAGATGTTAATGTTGTTTTGATTCGAGGGTACTGCCCTTTGTTGTTTGTATGTCCTCTTTCTACTTTTTTTTCTGGAGCGAACAGGTCAAACTGCATTCCTTTTTTCCTCGGTTTTATTCGTGTTGTTTACAAAAAGGTAGGCACTTATCTGGCTCAAATGACGATGACACCTGTATCTTTCCAAATTGAAATCATTGAACTATTCCGAGCATTATACAACGGTATTTCACCTATTTAGTAGTTGATTAAGAAGTGTCGTAGATTGATTGATACGTGAAGAATGTGAAATTTAGTAAAATATGAACCTAAAGAACAAAACACCCAATTGCTGCACTTCCGTACTTCGTTTAATTCAAGCCAGTTTTGGATTATTATACGTACAGTATGTTGTTAACACGACAATAAGTGTTAATTTTGTAATTATGACGAACTTAGACAACATAAACGTGTCCTTTTTCGATACGTGTAATTTAAAGATCTTTGACATTAATTAATTAATACGCGGAAATGGTGAAAGTGTTACGAATTTTGATAAATACCAACTTAAAATTGATAAAATTCCAATTAATAATAATAGAAATTTTGGGTTTTCCGGGTGTTTAGAGAAATTATAAAATAGAAAATGCTTAAAAATGTGAAGAAGACAATAATTGGTTAATCTAATCTAAAGTGTACTTAATTTTAAATTTAGATTAAAACGTATAAAAATTTTAAAACAACAACATATGTCACTTTTTTTTATTGAATATTCAGCAATTTTTTTTGTTTATAGTTCTAATATTGCATTACACATGTTAGAATTTCTCAATAATTCCGAGAAAATTTATATTACAAGCACATTAAAAATTTAAAACTACACGTAATTATATCACCCTAAAAATTATTAGAATGGAAAATTATCAATTTCCTGATCAAATATCCGGAAAATTACACAAATACCACCCTCACTATTATAATAACATTAATCGATATTGTTTTTATCAATTGAGAAGGATGAGGATGCTGTTATTTTGATAATCATCATCAACTAGTGTTTGTTTATTTTTATTTAATTTAATTGGAAGTCATTCTATTCAAATGATGACTCATTTTGGTTTATAATTAATTCGTTAGATTAACGAAAATAAATAAATAAACAAATAGAAATTTATCAAATTCTAATTTTCTATGAATCAGGCTAGTTATAAAATAATTAACACCGGAAATTATGGTGTTATCAATTTTCATCGATTTATTTGAAAATTAAACGATATCTTTACATAACGTTGTTTTTGTGTTAAACGTTTAGAATCCTAGAACTTTCTAAAGTTTTTCTGTGTTAATACAAATTGTGGTGGTTTCTTTTGTCTTTTTTTGTATGTACAATTTCTGGAATTGTGTCCAATTAAGATAAATTGGATTAATCTTTAAAGAGAAAAAACCACAATGATGATATTATTGTGATTATGAGTAAAAATCATAGAAAGTCGCAAATAATTTCGTGATATTTTATGGTAATTATATTAACGTCAGTTCCTGTAGTTCTATTGTTGTATTTTTTGTTTGAAAAATATTGTCTTTATTTCTACTATTATTATTATTATTTAAAATCCCTGGAAAATATGACTTTCAGATTATTTCTAATCAATAAATAATTTTTGACTCATTTTATTGTTAATTATAATAATAGGTAAAGGTAATTGTTCTTTAAACCGATAACAATAAGGTATTAAATCGAGAATGAGTCAAAATTGTTTCAAGGTTTCCATTTTATTTTCTTTAATTTCGATTTAAGTTTCCAATGTTATTCCTCTTATTTTTAACTTAACAAAGTTAATGTTAAATACAACAAGTAAATTTCCATATGTTCATTCTTTTATATTTATATTGAAAAAAATTATGATTCATTTATAATAACATCGTATATTTATTAAGGAAAAATATGTGCATCTTAAATATAATTATAGATAAGGGCAATAATGTAAATATTGTTTTTTAAATTAATTTATCAACAATATTGTTGATATGATAACACCGTAAATAAAGTTGGAAATTTCGCCAAATATTCTCTAACAAAATTTAGGTGTTTATTATTAGAAACTCAATGTCGTTTTCTATATACACCCAGTTTCATTTTTGACACAAATGAAATTTTAAAAATAAACTAATTAGGGTTGTTAATTCTACTTTGATTCTATATACAAAACAAAGTCCAGTTTACTCGTAATAGAACAAAGAAAATTTCCCTATTGTTGCAATTTTTATATCGTACTTTGTTCATTGTAATTTTCACGATAAATCTCAAGATACGGTCCTGTTTCTTTACATTATTTCCACTACTAAAAATTTAAAAATACGTCCTTGTGTCTGTACAAAATACTCTTTTCCATTTCCTATTTTCTTAGTTTTACCAACAATAACAATGAAATTGTAGTGTAATCATCACAATTATTTTCCGTATATAACAACTATTGTTTTAATTATCATTTTTATGTTCCAGAGATGAACTTTCTTATCACTATTATCATGTCAAATAGGACGGAAATATTACAATAGACGAAAATAATTATATAAAACTCGATTTTATGGTTCAATTGGTATATAATTAAGAAATAAAGAAGACAAAATGTTACAATATTTAATTTTTGTTGTAATAATAGCGAATTGTTATGGATTATTATCCGGTCCTAACGTTTGCATCAGACAAGAATCGTAAGTGTTTCAAATTAAACGACAGGACTTTGACGAACGAAATAACTTAAAATTTGGAACTTGTAATGCTCTTTCGAACAAACCCAAAATTTTGAATATCCATTAAAAAATGAACAAGAAATCTTTCATCAAAGTTTCCACTTTTTTACCGACTTCTAGTCGTCTTTTAACAATAATTTCATAAATATTACAGTTATACAACAACTGTACGTGTATCAGAAGAACAACCGTATCAAGTCCGCGAGTATGTATGGTGTTTAAATTTTCCACCACGTTGTTCTAAATATAAAATCAAACATAAAACTGTTTATCGTATACAAAATTTAGTTAAATTTCGCCCAGTTGAAGAGTGTTGTAAAGGCTATACGAGAAGTAATAGTGAAGATCGTTGCCTTCCAATCTGTTCAAAAGATTGTATCCATGGTACTTGTGTAGCACCCGATCAATGTTTATGTGAAACAGGTTATGGCGGGCCGTATTGTGATATTTGTAAATCAATTTATCTAAAAAATTGAGTTATTATTGAAATTCTTAAATTATTGTAGCTTGTCCGAAAGGTTTATGGGGTCGTGAATGTCAAAATCAATGCGAATGTCAAAATAATTCAACTTGTGATCCTTTCAATGGTGAATGTCGGTGTTCTAGAGGCTGGATTGGTACTCATTGTGAACAGAAATGTACTAGTGGTACTTATGGACAAGATTGTTCGGAGAGATGTCGTTGTGAAAATGGTGAATGTGATCATGTTTCTGGTGAATGTTTATGTTATAGCGGCTGGACAGGACCATTGTAATTTTTATTATTAATTTTCATATTAGTTATTAATTATATGGAATTGTAGGTGTGATCGATTATGTCCGAGAGGTACGCATGGTATTGAATGTAGATCAGAGTGTCGTTGTCAAAATAACGGTACATGTGATCCAGAAACTGGTGAATGTTTCTGTAAACCCGGTTGGACTGGTTTAGTATGTGCAAATCGTTGTCCATATGGTTATTGGGGTGATAATTGTACACAACCATGTGATTGTTATAATGGTGCATCATGTCATCATATAACTGGTGATTGTGAATGTTTACCTGGATTTATAGGTGATCGTTGTTTAGATACATGTCCTGATAATGCATACGGTTTAAATTGTACATTAAATTGTCAATGTAAAAATAATGCACAATGTTCTTATATTGATGGTAAATGTACATGTCAACCAGGTTGGACAGGTAAATTATGTGATCAACGTATATGTCCTGATGGTTTATGGGGACCAAAATGTCAACATACATGTGAATGTACAAAAGATAATACAGAAATGTGTCATCCATGGTCTGGTGAATGTCAATGTAAATCTGGTTGGAATAGTAAAGATTGTTCACGTCCATGTCCAATATTAACATTTGGTAAAAATTGTCAAGGCAAATGTCAATGTAAAAATAATGCAAAATGTTCACCAATCAATGGTACATGTATATGTCCACCTGGTTTTACTGGTTTAGATTGTGGTGAAAATTGTCCACCAAATACATTTGGTGAAGATTGTCAACAAAAATGTGATTGTAAAAATGGTGCAAATTGTTCAACAGAAACTGGACAATGTCAATGTGCTGATGGTTGGGAAGGTCAACATTGTGATCGACCTTGTAGTAATCGATCTTATGGTAAACAATGTAGTGAAAAATGTACTTGTAAAAATGGAGCTTCTTGTAATCCACAAAACGGTTAGCTTTTATTTTTATTAGAATTTCTATAATGTTTTACTTAAATGGTCCTGAATTGATGAACTATTTTAAAAGTAATTTAAGGATTTATAGGAGAATTCATCGAGATAATTTTACCAAAATTTGAACCGGAAGTTAATCAAAAGACTCTCGTTTTAGAGATGCTTCTGGCTCCGTAAAGTTTGGGAAAATTTACGAAAAATTGACAATTTTACTCCAAGTTTTTTTGCACTTATCTGTTTATTATGGCTCTTCTGTAACATCTCTACTTGCTTCACAATAATCCAGAGAAAAACGAAAAAAATTAATGTTGAAGCATCTTTGGGATATTTCATGCTTGTAACTCGCTTTAAAACACGTGACATCATTACAGACTAACTTCTCGATGAGCTACATGGTACAAATTTTGTCAAAATGATCACAATGGAGTTCTTTATAAGTCCACAAATTTGAAATTAAGACTATTTAAGTGAAACAAACGTTAGTTTAATATTGCATGATTGTTTTTATTGTATCGTTTTGCATGCTTGTTTTGTTGTGTTGATTAGGCACCTGTACCTGTGGAGCAGGATTTACAGGCAAATATTGTGAAATTAAATGTGAATTTGGTTATTTCGGTCAGGATTGTATGCAAACATGTCAATGTGAAGATGGTCATCATATTGGTTGTGATCCAATCAGTGGCAAATGTTATTGTAAACCAAATTGGAAAGGTATATCAGTTTTATTTGTAGCATTAGTGTTTGATTTAACTTCTTTTTTTTTAAGAAATAGGGTTAATTTTGTGTATTTTTATTCAGGTGTCCGTTGTGAAACACACTGTCCGGACGGCAAATGGGGTGCAAAATGCGAAAATGATTGTATATGTAAAAATAATAGTTCATGTGATCCAGAAACTGGTCAATGTTATTGTGCCCGTGGTTGGCAAGGTATTGATTGTACAAAACCATGTGATATTGGTTATTATGGTATTGGCTGTAAACAACAATGTCCCGATAATAATATAATAATTAGTAATAAAACATGTGATCATATAACTGGTGAATATTTATGTCCACCTGGTTATATTGGTATAACATGTGAACATCCATGTCCAGTTGGTACATTTGGTAGAAATTGTCAACAGAATTGTTCATGTAAAAATGGTGGTGATTGTCATCATGTTACTGGTGAATGTCAATGTTTACCCGGTTGGATTGGTAAAAATTGTGCTATACCATGTGAACCAGGTAGATTTGGTATGAATTGTAGTCAACATTGTAAATGTTCAAATGGTGGTGAATGTCGACGCAATGATGGTGTTTGTCGTTGTAAACCCGGTTGGACTGGTACACAATGCACTGAAAGTAATTCATTTTATTTTAATCTAAATAACAATCATTAATAATTTTATTATAGTATGTCCGGAAGGTTATTATGGTGATCATTGTATGACACCATGTGAATGTAAAAATGATAATTTTATATGTCATGCAGCTATCGGTTGTGCCTGTAGACATGGTTTTGGTGGTGACAATTGTGATGAACCAATTGTACTTGGTATAATAAATCGTTCATCTGATGATACAAATTCAAATTATAATGGTGCTATAGCTGGTGTATTAGTTGCTATAATTGCACTAGTTGCAGCCGGTTTAATATTTATTTATTATAGAAGACGTGTATCGAATTTGAAAAATGAAATTGCTCATGTACAATACACCGCCGATCCTAGTGGTAATTCACATTTAATCAACGGTATTTTATCTCTTGTCAGTTGCTTTTCTTACGGAGTGTCGTAGCTTTATTCGAAAATTGGCAAGTTATTGTAAACTGAACCAGTTGTCTTAATTTCTTTTTTTTTCAACAAAATACTGGCTTCTGATTAGTTCAATATACAGTTACTTCGGAAAAACCAACTAGAGTCAACTTTCGTCTATCTAATCATTTTATCAACTAAACAAAAAGACGTGATTTTCAGAAATCCACTCCTAAAGTTGAATTTACCATCCCACTATCTGCTACCGTTTTTGTAGTAAAGTATGAATAAAGCTACGACATCATTTACGGTTAACTGCGAGCTAAATTACCGTATTATATCCGATATAATTATCTATAATGTTAAATTTTAGATCGCAACCATTTCGATAATCCAGTTTATTCATATCAAACAAATGGTAAACGTGATAATGAACAATTATTAAATAATTCGAAACAAATTCGTAATAATTTACATAAACCAACAAATACAAATTTAGAACGTGCACGTTTAGGTGTTGCATGTTGTTCAACTGATGATGATGATCTACCAACACCAGCAACAACAAGAACTTATACAACTGATGAATTACAAGCATTAAAGAATCGCGATGCTGATGCAACAAATCCAAATATTTATCACAGTATTGAAGATAAATTAGATCATGTTTATGATGAAATCAAACAGAAAGATATAGGTACGTACAATTTATTTTATTTTACAATAATCAATAAAAATATATTTAATAACGCTATCAGGTATTATCAAATATTGGAAATAAGTAAGCTAGCAGTTGTTTCTATAATTAAATTAGAATAGTTTTAATTATTTTTTTTTTATGTGTAATTTTAGAGCTCGAATATGACCATTTAGATTATACACGACCTATAAGTACATTAAAACCGCATTATCAACGTATGGCAAGTCCGTTCGGTTCAAGGGATTTAGTTAAAGATGGTGATAATATAAGTAAATCGGATGGTGGTAGTGGTAATTAAAAATATTCCTCTCCTAAAACGCTCATCCTATAAAACGACGAAAATTACAGAACTGTTGTGATTATGTGTTCTTTTTTATATTTTAATTATCAATATTATTACAATTATTATTATTATTTAAAGAACAATTAGTGTATCGGAGCAATAATTTCTTTAACATATCGATAATAAGTAAAATTAACGTTAATGGACAACTGAATATTTGTGCAATTTCATTTCGGTCGATTTTAAATAGTTTTTAATTCAATTTTAGAGTTTGTTTATAAAGTAATCATTTTATATTATTATTAATAATAATTTGTATATAAGGTCCATGTTTGGTAAAGATATTTCTGTGATAAGAGTATTAAAAAACAAATCTGTCTTGTGATTTTAAACATCTCTCTATTATTTTATACAACATTTAAATAACAAATATTGATAACAATTCAACTATAAATTACTAAATGATAATAATAATAATTGATTTTGATTCCATAGTCTATCTTACCCTGTAAATAAAGAGTAATTATTAAATATTGAAGGGCTCGTGGATATGATTATATCAAAAATCAAACAAACTGATCTATTATCATCATTATTATTATTGATTAGTAATTAAAAACAGCAGCAAACTCAGTCTTTAATTAAAAATAAAACCAACAAATTCGGTACAATACATAAATATAGGGATAGATTAGGGTTTTAATTTTTATTATTTCTAATATTAAAAAAAATAATGAAATTATAGTTTACTACGGACGTATTTATTATCCCTAAAACAAAATCATTTATTAATTATTCAAATAACTGACGATAATTTGAAATCAGGACAATGGGGGTTTATAGGATTTTTACTGGAAGGAAATTTTCTTCGGGATATATCTGGAACAAATAAAATATAAAAATAATAATAGAAAAAAAAAACAATTAGTTCCAATACTCTTTTTTTGATTTTTTTTTTAAGTTAATGTAAACAACAATACTACTATAACGTTAGTTGTTTTGTACTAGTTTTGTTTCCCTAAATTAGTTGTAAATTAAGTCAAAACAATTACGTTATATACAAATTTGATAGAAAAATTTGTTTGGCAATTTATCAAGCACCACTTACATGTGCTCGGGATGATTCCGGATGCAATCAATAAATTCAGTTGGTTTCTTCTCACCAATACAGATTTTATGTATTGCTGTAAATAATGGGAATCTACCACCATAAATTAATTAATTAATAATCGTATTTTTTTAATTTTATGTTTAATTACCGTTCTTCCATGCCTTTTAATTTCAACATATGATTAACTTCTTCAGCAGTGAATGGACCTTGTAATTTCTGTCCATTCAACATTTCATCTTCTAATTGTTTAATTGATTTACCAGTTTTAACAAAAGCTTCACTAACTTTACGATTACGTCCACCATAACAGGTTGTTATTAAATCGGCAATACCGCAACTTTCAAAAAATGTAGCCAATTGCCCACCTGGATAGAAAACATCAACGAATTTTATCATTTCCATTAAACCTAAACGTATTACTGCCGCTTTCGTGTTATCACCAAGACCTAAACCGTCAACAAAACCGGCTCCACATGCCACAATATTCTAAAAATAACAATAGATTCGAGTAGATTAAAAAAAAAATATATGTCGTGCCACAATTGTGTAATTTGTTGGAAATTAGCCAATAATTTTTATAAAAAAATACAATTTTACATACTTTTAAAGCACCACAAACTTCAACTGTATCTTCATCATCAACGACAACAACCCGGAAATATTCCGTTTGTATCAAATCTCTTAATACCGTCTTCAATTTTGTATCACGACAACCGATTGTCGTTTCGCAAAATTGTTGATCGGCTATTTCATTAGCCAAATTAGCACCCATCAATACATAACAGGGTATTTTTAAATGGCGTGTAATTATATGGGAGATTAACTCAATACCACCACCTTCAGCACGATCGAAACCCTTAAATTTGTTCAATTTAATTGCGAATTTTGTTAATTATTAAAATTTACTTTAATTAATGATAAACCAACAGCAGTAGGTTTGATTTTTCCCAAAAGAGTTGAACATAAAGTTCGGATGAATTGATGTGGTACTACAAATATTAAAATATCGGCTTCATTTGCAGCATCCACTACATCTGGTACGGCTACCTTTATCATTGGAAAATCGCTAATCAGATTGGATCTAAATCAAGTTTGGTCGGCGATACTTACAACATTTTCTGGTAATTTATGTCCAGGTAAGTATTTAACATTTTCATGTTGTTCATTGATAATTTCGGTTAGTTTCTTTCCATTGATCATTTCTTCGTAAACGTACATAGTAACAGTATCGTCGAAATTTGATAATTTCGTAACATTAGTACCGACAATTTTCGCAATAGTTGAGCCCCTGTAATTGACATAAAAACAAATATTTTGTTATAATTATCTAACCTTGACATATAGTCGTATATTTAAACAAAATTTAATGATATCATTAACAAATAGTGATAATTACCAATTTCCACTACCAACAATGCAAACTTTTTTGTTTTTTGACGGCATTTTCTTAGATTTTAGCAAATTCTTATTGATAATTTGCTCTCGTTGTTGATTATTGATAACGAATAGAAAATTTTGTAGATTTGTTAACAGAATACGTCCACTACTGTTGTCACGCGTATGATTTTTACTGTAACAATAACAACAAAACTTTGTACATATGAATAAATAAATTCGACTACCAATCAAATTACGACAAACGTTCCAAAGACCAATCATATGAAACTATAAAAGGTCATTCTGTTGACGACAAGCTTATTATCAGTGCGAAAAAAATAATTGAATTTTTGATACAACACCAAAGAGCACACATACAAATCCACACATACACTTTCTATCATATGATACAGACCAACCTTGAAAGTATGATTTTCTTTTACTGTTTTTCCACTGAAAAAATGACTAATCGAGACTCCAATGTTTATCCAGATTTCATTTATTAATCATTCAATCTTCTGTTAATATTTCTAAAGGGTGTTCAATTTAATTTTAACAATTAAAATCGAGTAATTTTTTTTGTATTATTCTCAATTTCCTGTTGCATAATTAATGTACATGCGCGTTCTATTATCGGTAAATTGTAGACATTCTGTAAATAAATTAGATAAGATTAGATTAGAGATTTGAAGAATTTTGTTACAACATAAATGAAAGTTGTTATAATTAATTAGGGTAATTAAGACTAGCACCTATTAAAAAACGGGTTTGTGTCAACTAGTGCCATCTAATTTAAAAATATTGAACTAGTATGTGTATTGTTGGTTGCATATACTTTGGAGACATACTTTTTGCACATTTTGCTAAATTAATGGTATATAATCAATGATTTAATTATTTTTTAACTACTTTATTGACTGCTGATCATTTTAGGTTGTTTTGTAAAATAATTGTCATATTTATGAACTTATTTATTGTCAGAATTGTATCTCGAACGAACTGTCTTCTATGTACTCTCTCTACTGGACATGCGTTATTTCGTTGTATTGCCAACCTAAATTTTACAATGCAAATGTTACTAAAATTGAATTTTTAATATAAATTTAATTCTATAAAATACCATGCAAATTATAGAATATATTTTCTAAGATTCATGTATATATTTTGTTTTGCAATTTTTTGCCTTAAAGATATTTTTAAATAAAAATAATTATAATACTTGTACAGTTTTCTGTAATGCAGATGTTTCTCATTGACAGTCAGTATGCGCATGTGCTGTACAGCGAGTACTATGAAGAAAGATCACTTTTTCTAATTATTAATTTGAATTAAAGAAAGGCGTCTCATTCCCTATAGGACGTGATGACGTCATAATTTGAGAAACTAATCTGTACCTCAGTCCACTTTGATTAGGCATTGCCTTGTAGGCTATGAAATTACATAACCTCGTAACATAATGAGGTTATGTGGCCACTTGTTGCTAAAAAACTGATTTCATAGCCTACTATTCAACACTTAATTAACATGGACCTCAGTTCACGTTAATTAACACATTGCGTACGGATCACGAGTTATCTCGTGTTACTAGATGGAACGTTGCGGGCGGGTCACGAGAAATCTCGTTCTCATGTGTTTGTTTATTCAATAGACAACTTAAAATGTGCGGTCCGTGGGGACGTGTGTGACGGCCAGAGCGCCGTACGCAATGTGTTAAGTAAGTGTTAATTGAGTAATAAGTATTATCTTAATGTAGAGTTTACTTTTCGCTTCATTTTAGTGATAAATTATTTATTTGTTATAATTATAAAAATGTATGTATCTGATTTAAATTATTCTTAAGTTCTCTATTATTATGTAAAAATAAATAAAGATTAATAAGATGAATTTTTTATATTTCATTTACCATTAAAAAGTAATGTTTAAAGAATTTCTGGATATGTGGCGATACTGTTTAAAAAACTGGTGTAAACAAACGCTTGACATAAATGGCAATGTCACATCAAAATTTTAAATTTTACGAAAATTTTTGAATCAGGCTATTAGAAGTTGATCGGAGGTATTCTTCAAATTTAAAGAATTTCTGGAAATGTGACAACACTGTTTGAAAATTGCGGTAACTGCTAGACAGGGTTGCCACATTTCCAGAAATTCTTTAAACTTAAAGAATACCTCCTATCAACTTCTAATATCCTAATACAAAGATTTTTGCACATTTTAAAACTTTGATGCAACGTTGCCATGTATGTCAAGCGTTTACATCGGATTTTCAAACAACGTTGCTATATTTCCAGAAATTCTTCAAATCTACGGAATACCTCCTATCAACTTCTAATTGCCTGATACAAAGATTTTTGTTAAATTTAATATTTTGATGCGACGTTGCCATATATACCAAGCGTTTGGAACGATTTTCAAGCAACGTTGCCAGATTTCCAAAAATCTTTAAATTTGAAGAATACCTCCTATCAACTTCTAAGGGCCTAATACAAAGATTGTATGTTAAATTTGAAGTTTTGATGCAACGTTGTCGTGTATGTCAAGCCTTTACATCAACTTTTACGAGCAGTGTTGCCACATTTCCAAAATAATTAAATCCAAGGAATAGAATATAAGAAGATCTTACAGGCATAATACAACTTCACAATTTATTTACCTATTTTATTGCC